>OX388322.1:6107391-6330162 GCA_947579605.1 Athripsodes cinereus
TACAGCTTAAAGCTTTTATAAAATGGTATTAAAAATTCAAACAACAATTAATACAATATAAAAATAAAAAGCAATTAAAAATGTATAAAATGTAAGATAGTATCATTACACTTTTAAAAAAATAAATATCAAAATACCATAAAAATAATTGCATTGAACAATTAATAAAAGAAGAAATACACAATATTAGTCAAACGTTAAAATTAATAATGAAGAATTCTCAGATAAAACAGTCAAAATTCATGGTATCCATCAAAGTTCATTCAATAAACAATTGAAACTACACATCCGTCACATAAAAAGTTTGAGACCGAGAAAATAAAATGCCAAATGTCACAAAAACAAAACACAAAAAACAACAACAAAACAAAAATTATACGAATATTTCAAGAATTCATAAATAAAGATTCCAATTTGGAGCAGTGCGTGGCCTTTCACTTAGGTCGGAGAACAATAGATTGCTCTTGATTCCCTCACATCACTCTGATTTCTACTTTTCATCTTTTAGCATTCACACCGCTAGACTTTGGAACCAGCTTCCCTCTACAATCCGCACCAGCTCATTGTTTATGTCTTTTAAAAATAAATTAGTCTCTAGGTGATGAACACTACATTCCTTATATATATGTTAACTGTTTATTATTTAATTATTTGAGATAAATAAACATTATATTTTGAAATTTATGTTTTTTTTTGCCTTTATCATTGTTGTCAATTAAATTCTTATAAAACTGGAATATTTTTGATTCATCGTGTCAAACATGGCAAAAATGCTGGTGCACAATACCATTCTGTTACCGACACTTATGTTTATAAGCGAAACTTGGACGTGGTTGAAAAAGGACGAGAGTGGAATAAATGCTGTGGAGATGCGTTCACTGAGAAGAATGGTTGGTAAAACGTTGCGAGATAGAGTGAAGAATGAGGATATCAGGAGAATGAGCGGATGTGAGAGGAATGTGTGTTAACAAAAATATGATGAGCGAATGCACGATGAAAGGATGAAGTAGATGATGTGTGTATCTGAAAGAGGGGGTGTGACGAAGCGCAGAGTCCAAGTGCATATATCTATCTATTTTATTTCATTTCATGTATGTATTTTATTTTATTTCATTTTTATATATTTTATTTTATTTGGGTTAGTTGGAAGATATCGCAACTCTGCGATAAACTCGCCCATTGTACAGATTTTTTCATGCATGTTGTATATAATTCCTGTTATCATATTCTGCACAATAAAGTTTGTTTTTTTTTTTTTTTTTTAAAAAAGCTATATCTGGGTTTTTGTAATAAACCCAAATACAACCTTATACACCTTTCACAGTAAGCTACTAAAAGCTTGTGTCGTGAAAGGGGAGTTTGCCGGCACCTGGTATCGAACCACGGACCCCATGTTCACGAGGCCGAGACTCTACCTCCAGGCTACCGACGAACTCGAACGACGAAGAACGTTATTATTATTATTGTAGCCTAGAATGTACACATCATCTGCATACATCAATGCATTGACCCGAGTTTAATTCAATTCAACATCCATCTTTCTAAAGGTTGCATTCACAAGTCAGACATGTATCACAATAATTCATCCAATTTCCTTATATTCTCATTCAAATAAACCTTTAAAATACTTCTTCTATCTCTGTAATACACATTCATTAACACACATAATAGAATTTAATTGCCTCACCATATAAACCAGATATTCCGTGGGGCTCCATTCTTTCTGCCTATAATATATAAATTCATGATATATCCTGTCCTTTACCTTCACGCCGTGTCCCGGGTGGGGTAGGCAGAGAGAACGGAACGCCATATTGATCTTTCCTTACATACTTCTTTCGCTTCCTCTACATTCATCCAGTTTCTCATACATGCACGCCGATTCCTCTTACTTAACATGCGACCGCCCTTGAGTATTTGATCCACAAGGTTCTTGGACGTCCGTGCTTTCTCACACCCTCTCTTTCAGATAAATATACCTTCTTCGTCAATCTTACACCATCCATTTGCTCTACATGACCAAACCATCTCAATTTATTTACACGCATTCTATCAACAACACTGTTCTTGCATCCACTCATTCTTCATATATCCTCATTTCTTACTCTATCTTGCAATGTTTTACCTACCGTTCTTCTCAGTGTTCGCATCTCCACTGCATTTATTCCACTTTCGTCCTTCTTCAGCCATATCCAAGTTTCGCTTGCATACATAAGTATCGGTGCGAGGATGGCGTTGTGCACCAGCATTTTAGCCATGTTCGAGACATTGCTATTAGATCGAAGTGCACCGTTCACTTTTCTTTTTTCAATATCTCTTTCGTATCTACCATCCATCGCAAACATACATATTCGTCCACTTGCTCCAAACATTCATTTCCAACCTTTATTTCACACATTGTTCTATCAATCTCTCTTTCAAACACCAGCACTTTCGTCTTAGTCACATTCATTTTCATCCCATTCATTCTGCAACTTTCATGTACAACTGACACTCTCGCACTTCTTTCTTGCATGCTCTGTAAGTTTCTTTCATCCGTTCCTTATATTTGTTTCTTTCATTGATTCATGATAAAGGTAATAATTAAAAACATATAAGTATACAACATTTATTTGAGAATGGTTCAAGACTTTATAAATCAAAATTTATTCAACTTATTCCTACTCAACTGTATTTTCCCTAGTTGTAGCACCAAAAGTCAGGCATTGTTCTATGCTACAGGATCATCGTCCAATTATAGCTATTATTCATCAATGAATTGACTCCATGTAATAGGGAATTATCACTGTGAAGTTGATTTCAACTATTCAGAGTACACCATGAGCAAATGTGCTGTGAGCGGGTTTATTCAAAGGTTCATGCTTTCTGTTGAGAATATCCAGTAGTTTCTATTGTCATGTTGTATTCATTGTCTCTTATATGTTGATTGTGTTTGTTCCAAGTTTGTTGTTTTTTTAAAGTAATTGTAGTGTAATAAGGCTATTTAGCCATATACTTTGTTAACAAATAAATAAATTGTTTTACTTCATCACACAAAAAAGAGCTTCTCTTTAAAGTTCGTAGACGATCATATGCAGACATTATTCATTAATCCTTGTGTAGAAAAACATTTTAGTTAATGTCCAAATAAACCTATAAACAAAACATGTTATTTAATGCATTATATTTGTAACAAAGTACATTAATGATTGTTTCCACAATTCTTATTTCATACTTACCTTAATTTGTGACTTTCTGATCATTTTAATATAATAAATTCGCGTATACTTCTGCAAAAACAACAAACTAAAACATCGCATAACAAACATTGATAACTGTCAGTGTCAGTGAGATAATAATAGACAATAGCAAAATATGTCATAGACAAAAATAGTGTCAATGCATAGGTTTTAAAAAATATTTTTTATAAATTAATTGCACTGTTATAGATCATTATATAATATCATTTTCATTTCATTTAATCAGAAATTGATATTAGATTTATAAAAAATGTGGAAATACGGTGAAATCACGTGATATATTAGTTTTAATAATTCAGTTGTCGTGGTTGTCATGTTGGTACCCATAGATAACGGCGTTAGGAAATACATCTCTATATTAAGACATCTTAAAGTTAAGATTAGATCAAGATCAAGACTAGATTGCGTCGGGGGTACCATCTACAAGTCTTAATCTAATCTTGATCTTAAGATCGAATCTAATCTTGATTGAATTCAAGAGTAGCCCTGCAGTCCTTATGGTTATAAATATGTGGCGCCTGAGTTGTTAATGATACAATCAAGAAACATCATGTCGATAAAGATGATTATAATATAAGATAAATATGTACACGATTTTATTTTAGGATGTTTGTTTTTACACCAAATCCAGATAAATAAACATCTTTGTAACTGTTGATAAACTAACATCGAGTTTAACAACCAGTTGGAATCTAATTTGGCCTCCCTACAGTAAATAAAAAAAGGTACGATGATGATAAGTACTATTGAAGTGTTGTGTGTCTGACCACTGTTGAGCAACAAAAATTAAATGATCCTAGACATTAATTTTCAGCTCACTGTTGTCATCGGTCCAACACGTTAATTAATATAAAATAAGCAAAATATATTTAAATTGTATCACTCCTTTTAATACTTGTTTATACTTTTTTACGATTCTACTTTTCGATACACAAGATGTGCATTCTAAATTAGATACTTTTGTTTTAATTTTTTTCAAATACGTGTAGGTATATTGATTTATATTAAGTTAATAATATATCCCTTTGACATGTATCTTCAAACATATATTGAATAATATTAAATTTATATTGAATCAATAGATCGCTACAAGACTCAATATGTACCCATATTTTCAAATATTGCATAGCAGTTATTTTCAAACAAACGAACTCATTAATTGAACGGACGAAGAGTTACCAAATTATCAGTTACCTCGTAAAAAATGTATTTTTTAGAAGAACAAAATAATATCGTTACTTCGTTATTTTCCATTACAATACTCGCTGGATACAAATTTTGTAGGAAAACTGTCATACACACAACTCTTCAACGGTATTTAGATCGATTACATGGTGTAAAAAATCTTAAACATTTCATCAAACACATATTTTTATAAACAACCATGTTTCTTTACTTATGCCGATGATCTGAAAATATAAGTGTAGGTGCCATGTATGCGAAATTATCAATGTTTAAAACGTAGGCAATTAACCAAGAGAGTACCTATAGCAAACTCTGAGTACGAAATTTCTCACGAAAATATCCTAACATCTTTTACTTATTTTCACCCTTTCACACTTCTCTTGGAATCACAAAGTGGAAACAAATCTCTTCTATTCTGCGTAAACGAATTAACTTCTCAAAACATTCTCTTTCGATAGGAATACAGACGATGTATCATTGATCACGGAAGCGAGCTATACTCCATCAGAAACCTTGTGGATGTAAAAACATTTTTTTCTGGCCAACTGTCATTAAACATTCATACAACCTACTTGACTATTTAATTTAGATTAATGTTATCGTATTAAACAATAGGAATATGTTACTTAGTCCAGCTATGTACGCAATGGAATACATCATTGTAAAGTGTTCATAAAATAAATAAATAAATAAATAAGAGATATTTAGTGCAGTAAGTCTTCCCTTATCTAGGTAGGTACTATTCCATCCATATGGTTCCATATTGTTTAATCCAAGTGTTTCAAGAGTATTTTTATACTTCATATCCTACAACTCCTATAGTTTTTATTTTTTTTATATTTTAGAGAAAAAGTTACGTACTATTTTATGAATAGGTACAGCGCGTCCTTGAGATGGATGCTCCATTTAAAGGCGCCGAATAAATCATCCGACATACATAAATACATGTTTACACATATATTTGTAAGTAGATACATGAGTACACTTATGTATTACATCATAACATTTGGGCACAAACTGTAGGTACTCAACTATGTACCTTGAGGACAACCAGTCCTGTACAGAGAGCAATTCCAATTTCTCGTCAAAAAGTTGACAAACTACATCTTTATAGCATGACCTTACCAATGCACCGTTGCATTGCAAGATTTACGATTTCATTTATCAATAAAAATTATTAATAATTCTCTATGTATGTCTTGAATGCCTTAATTTTTATTGACTCTAAGAAGATGACATGCATTTTATTATAAGCAATTGGTCCGCTGACTTTCCACTTATGGGAGATGTCGTAATGGGAATGATGGAACAATTCTCTATAGAAAGATATTAGTTACGATATAACTTAATAAAAGCCTATCGACATGGAACCAACTACTCGTATTTGCAGTTTTATCGGGTTTTAAGCTGTCATAATATTGAATTCCAATAACAGCCGTGAAAATTGGATTGGATGACATCAATTGGATTTCTGTTTGTAATGATTTGTTCTATTGTCAATATTGATTTATGTCTGACTGTCTCGAATATATTTATTTTTATCAAATGACATTTTATATCCTTATTATCGCTGACATGAATATTTTAGATGAACTCACTTTTCGAATTGTGTCTTACCCTATTTAAATTTTATCTCTTTGACGTGATTTTGCCAATGTTTTATAAGTATATTTACTGGCTTGTGTGATTGTGTATGATTGTTTTTTGTTTTTGTTGTCTGTCATACTTTTTGTAAACATGTAAAAGGCTCACGCCGTATATGATTTTAAATAAATAAATAAAATATTATCTGATATTTACACAATTTTGACTAGATAGGTATTCAACCCTATCGGTTTCTAACGTCCCAGTCTGCGAAGAATGTGCTACCTCCATTTCTTTTTCTATATCCGAATGATCAGTGAAGCCATCTTTCTAGAAATATATAGCCGATTTTGTAGCTTAATGAGTAATCTATCTAACTTAATATAACATCTACTGAAAAACTGAATAAACAGCATACACCACAATATCGATTACACCTCTAGACTAAAGTAAATACCCTTAAGTACCCAATATAAATGGAGTTCACAGAACCAAAATAAGACTCAATACAAATATTTGAACATTGAACAGAAATAGATATAAAAATATACGGGCTGAATGAATGTTGGATGTAATTAGTCGATATCAAACCACCCATAAGCTGTTGAAAAATTTATTGGTATAAACGCTGAAATACTCCTCATTGAATTTGATAATACATTTTAGAGCAGTGGTTCTTAACCTGGGTTAGATCAAACCCCAGGTGTTCGGTGAGTCAGTTTTTGGGGTTCGGTGAAAATCATTTTAAAGGCAAGATATTTTTGCGAGTTGGAAAAAGAAAAAAAAATACTCCGATAATTCCTTCAAACCTCCATCACAAGTTTAAAAAACAATGTTGCCAGTTTATTCTAACAATCCAAATATTACATCTGGTTGCCAGTTTATTCAACAATCCAAACTTTACCATGTTTTGAATTTGTAAAAATCTAATTTTATTTTTCAAATTAGGAGGGGTTCGGTAAATGCATATTATGTAACTGGTGGGGTTCGGTACCCTCAAAAAGGTTAAGAACCACTGTTTTAGAGATTCAAGAAAAAAGTAGCGCTGCACCATGGATCAAAGAAAACCTGTCGTAAAAACATATAATACTTCCAGTTTTTGAAACTAAAAATATAGGTATATATTTTGTGGATTGTGAAATTCATTTCGATAAATTATTCGCGTCAGGCAAGATTCAAGATTTTTTATTTTGTTGGAACGCATAATGTTAAATGGGTAGTATAAAGATAAAATGAAAGACATTTGGGAAGGAATATAAAATTACCTGAAGCTTCATTGTAATAGACATTAATCCTCTCCAATTGAAGATCTGATGTTCCCTCGTAAAGTCCAGACTTGCTAATACCATGCTCTTCGGAAATGACCTCCCAAAACTGGAAATAAAAAGAAAATGGTTTGTTAGATCTTAAATGTCTGGAAATTGTGAACCTCCATTATGAAGTTATCAAATCACACAATTCTGTTGAATTACTCTCAATCTTTTCAATCTTAATCCAGAATCTCACAAACATCACATTCTTATTCTTGAAAAGATCGAGATTTAAACTAGATCAAAGAAACAAAGATTGTTCTGGTTTCAAAATAAAGTGTCAAATGTAAGACAAAAGTGTGTCGTTTAATGATTTTTAATACCTACCGTCAATCAACTCAAAATAACAGTTTTTTTTTCTAAAAAAATTCTACTAAATTATAAGTAACTAACTTTAAATTACGTCGGAGCAACCCCTGGGTTTCTTTCATATTCTTTTACTCAAAAGTATCTATGACTCAACGATTATAACTCATTCATCATTCTGTGAGCATCATGCAGTCATTGACCATTTTCCCTCAAAAAACATAATAAAAAAGATAATTTAAAAATAATCCAAATTCCGTTGGTGACCTCATGTCAGCAAGAGACAATCACAGTGTTTATTTTACTAACAGTAGATAACTTTTTTACTACCGATATAAAAATTATAACTGTCGTTAGACGCAGTTTTAATTTCTGGATCAATGAATATGTTATCATGTCAGCGTAATATATCAACATTATTATAATTGAGATCATGTGTTGGAGCGCCATATTGTTTTATAGATAAATCATAGATCATTCGTTTAGTTAGTTACTTGTTGACGTTTCAAGTTAATCTAGATTTTTAATATTTTTTCTATGATTTCGATGGAAGTGAATGTTGTCCCGCCGTCAATCCAAGAAGGGCATTCAAAATATTATTTAAATTAATGTCTGATGCTTTATGTATGTAATGGTGTTATTCTATTTATGGAATATATCGCCGTGGAATTATACCTGCTCTGCATAATCATTGTAGATATATACTTAGTTTCGCAGTGTTAAATCGGAGGACAGCGCTTTTTTTGATCCTCATAATATAGTACTGATTTAGACTATTCAGTTAATTTAATTTTTCAAAGAAAACCAGAAAGGCCGTAGCTTCAAATGCTGAATGCTGCATATAAGGGGCACGTCTTATTGGCAATAAAAGAAGGGCAAGAACCTGGGTTGTAGCCATTAGGTAATGATGATAATCTTGAATCAAATTAGGTCTTCGGCTACCTACTTACCTTTTTCTTATAGATTGAATATATGTATAAATATATTAGATGTTCTTTGACATGCATTAAACAATAGATTTTCAGAAGTTCGAGGAGCTGTATTCCTCTTACTAACATTTCAGAAATATTAGGTATATACTTCCACCCTTCTTACATGTTGCAGAGTTAAACAAATATTTTCAGCTAATTATGGTTGTATTTATATTTCATACAATCAGCTAAATTAGCTTTATTTTAAAATTATGATTGTATAGACTGAAGACCGATACCATCGCTGAGGAGGGCATGAACGAAGGCAGATATTGCAGAAACCGGGGAAAAACCTAGGTAATCGAGTAATGAAAAACATGCGATGTAGTACATATTACGTGGAACTGAAAAGGCTGACAATGGACAGGGAAGAATGGGTAAGAAAAACTAGTCTTTTTGCAGACCGATTCAATGGATTGTGACTCAGAAGAAGAGAAAATAAAGTAATAGACTACATCTACACATAATTTAGAGTCCCCTCTTTAAATTCTCTAGACAGCATTACTATTTAATAATTATGTATAATTGTTGTGGGTTTTATTAACAAGCAAAGTATTACTCATCACCATCCGAATTGATAACAAGTTGATTACATACACAAATTAAAAGCAATTAAACCACGAGACTTAATAATAATTGAGAATGTGTAGACAGCTGATGCTTTAATTTACAAGATAGAGATGAATTCAATTCATATAAAACAGTGTAAATCCATTTTAGAAATAAGTAGAATATTGTCATCTTGTAAAATCAATTTACAGATGGGACATAATGGGTCAAGCCACAAAATAGAAAAATAATAGGTTAGGTGAAATGAAAATAATTAAAAGAAGGTAGTATTCAGGAGAGACGGTATTCCCTGCTAGGTCATATTTTAAGAATATCCAATGATAGTTTACAAAGTTTTCAATGGTCTGGATGCCCCTCTTTCATAACACACCGTTTCTGTGAAAGTGACTAAATTGGCGCAAAAATGCTCTGAATGACGGAGGCTGGATTTCTCCCCTGTGCTCTCGGGAAGAGCAGAAAAGAGTAATTGGATCCTTAAAATAATATTCTTATTTTGGTAAAATTACTGAGCAAGTAAAGCTAATAAATCTTTCACTGTGTCGGTGTTTAGATAGTAGAATTTCATAACGAAATTAAAGAAACAAGTGTTTTCTTCTACTACGTGATTTACTCTCATTTGTTTTTTTAATTTCGATAATTAATCAACATACATTTCGTCGTTGCATATTCAAAAAGAGGTGTATGCATACATTTTTATTTAGGAATACTCTTTAAAAACTGTTCATTATGGCATTAAAATTGTTGTTTGGACTTTTTATTGCCATGTGATATTATTCTTTAAGTATTGAATTTTAATATATAATACTAAGAATCATTTTATAAAATGTTTATGATGTCGTTATAAGCAGTTTATTCTAGAAATGTCTAAACATTTATAAATTCACATACCGCCCTTTTTGAATATGCAACGACGATTTGTTAACTATCAGCCCATTCAATAACTTAACGTAATATATTGATTATTTCAGTTTAACAGTGTTACACAACACCATCACACAATTTCTATAATAATTAGAAAATAATAATATATTGTTTTCTTAGTAATCCGTCCTTAAATCTTCTAATTAATCGGTCCTTTAATTAATCTATTTGCAATAAATCAATATTTTGATAGATTGATTACACCTTTAATTGTCGATTCCCCTCAATGTTAAATGTTTCTACTTTGGTATAACTTGGAAAAACTGGATTTAAAACTAGTATATTCATGAAGTAACTAGAGTATCTTGAAGTTTTAACATTTTCTTTTTTTACATTATCTAAGTCATCGTGGCATATTCTACAAGTGAAGCCAGTAGAATAAGTGTAAATTATAATAAACACGCAAGTTGTCCTCGGCATGTCCATGAAAATTCCTCCCCCCCCCCTCTCTCCCTTTCCATATTTTTAAAAATTTTCGAGTGCTTATTTTCGAGTGAAATTTTCTTGATTCGCCTTCCTTGGAGTATCCGGTAAAGAATTGACCTCCCACTTTTTTCCGTAAATTTTCGAGTTTCCTGTGAAATACAGGTGTTGATAAAAAAATAAAGACAATTTACATCTTAAATTCAGCGTTGAGGTTTGCCTCCCGTCCTGAATGTTTATATTTTTTGTTGTCACGGAGAGGACGGCCTGTTGTTTGTTTATAACATGTAGCTGGTCTGCCGGCTACCCCACTTATGGGATATGCCGTGATAATGTAGAAGTAGCTAGCTTTCTTCATTTAATTTTAATGTAGATAAATAAATTATTATATCAAAGATGACGAATAAATATTTTCTGTAAGTTTTCGGCTGTCCTGTAAAAGGAGTTGTAAAAGGCTGTTCGTAAATCAACACTAATAAAACATTTAATATATTCAAGTCAGCGATGAGGTAAGTCACCCATTATGAATGTCATGATTTTTATTGGCACGGAGAGAACAAAGAAGTGTGGGTATATTTATTACATGATGTTACATGTATATGTGTTCAGTGCATTGTATATATGTGTATCGTCGTGTTAGTACCCATAATACAAGATTCATATCTAAGTTTGGGACTAGCTCGGTCTGTGTGAATTGTCTATACATGTTATGTTATGTTATATAATTTATCTTGGTCTACTGGCTGCCCCACTTGAAGGATATGTTATTTATTGTATACTGGGTTAAGTATAACAATATTAGGTTCTTTTTGAATAACGACACGTATTTTTATATTTACACAATATATTCAATAAATATTTCCTATTATAATTTGTCGAACACAATTTGTCAAAACACGCAGCCTAACAGTGCAAGTCAAGGTTCTATCAATTAATGAGCGTCGTTCTCAATAGGTGGCTAACCTATTGCTACGCATTAAATAATCGCTGCGGAGAAGTTCATACTGACTAATGTTCCTACAGTCAATTGTTGTCTGTGAGTCTTCCGTAATAATAATAATAATTGTACGTTACAAAGAACACGTGACGGGCTGATGCTTCGATCTGCACACGGCACCACATCGTATGATTCTCAAGCCCTTGAAGAATAACCGTTAAACGTGCCTGTTCCTCCTCGCGTCGCTTGCAAGCAAATTCAGTTACCCGCAAACCATGGCATAGGTTGGACGAAAGAAGGGTTTGTCCCTTCCCGCCTTAGTCGCGAATAACGATGTGCGTAACTCCGACACAATAATAATACTAACAATAATTATGTAATAGTACTTAACTTCGTAATGTGATAAACAAGTGTGTTGCCCTCTATTGTATGTAAAACTATCCTTATTGTGTGTCGTTAATAATGTACTTTACAAGTCTGTGTTAGTTTTACGTGCGCGACCAATCTTACCGCCAATATCAAGGAACAATAGTAACGATTAATAATTAATAGTAATTAATAAATTGAATAATGTTATGAACAGGCTTGTGTTACCTTTGAGTTATATATATTGGGTTATTGAAGTGATATTAGGATAACATTTGGAAAGTTTTGAGTAAATAATATATGTCCGTTAGGGTGTGGTTTCGTTGTGTTCCCGCCAATATTCATAACCGTGTGAAATAAGATAATCCATTGTTTCTGAACAACTATTCCATGTTAGGAATCATACAAACCACTTAAACAATTCTTTATACTTGCTCAGTGATGTAAATTTAACATTATGAATGTGTTCATAAGTCTGCAACGTGTACCGCTTCATCTCGGGTAGCCTGCGCATTGCTTATCGGTGATTTACCGATGTAACTCTCATTCCAATGTGAATTTGAAAGGACTATTGAAATAGTGACGCCTTCTACCTTTTACACAGAGGATGGAGTGGAAACATATAAGGTTTCTCAAGCCTCTCGAGAAGTAGTGACCTCTTCCGTCCTGAGAACAGAATCTATCAGATTCTGACACCACCTACGCACCCCTGTACGTCTTTGGAATGGCCAGCGACCGCCATAGATACCTCAGAGTATGTTTCTTTCACGAACCTGCCTTCTACCGTCAATGTGTACAAAATACGTCATCAGTAACATGCACGTCTTTGTGTTATTCAACGACTGTTCGCCTGTCCACCTGTAAGTGACTATATTACTATTGAATATTGTTGGTGATGATAATTTTTCCATAACTTAGTTCCTATTATCATTGAACTGACCTATATATTAATTTCCTTTGTGTAATAATATCAGATTTTGAGTTTGAATGAAGAATGAATGATTCCACTTAATGTTTATAGATCATATGATAAACCAGGTATTGATTTATATTGATAATACCAGGGTTGGTTTATTTGATAATTACCATTGTTTGTTTTATTGTCTCTGTCCGAATATGGTATAACTTTCATAACTTTGCATATTGTATGTTATTATGTCTCCCTACAAATTTACTTTGAAAATAACTGTCTTGTTATGTAATATATGTTTACACAATAAATGTAAATCACTTCCATCCGATATCTTTCTGTTGAAATTCATTTTGTATACCCACCAGTAGATTCAATACTCTTAATAATACTAAAGTACATCTCTCCGCCTCCTGTATATAGTCTTCCAATAACCTAGTTATACTTGGAGTAGTTATGTCACAAAGGTTCAATTCCTTGATCAACCAATGGATGAAAGACCCTATTATTTTACTATGAAAGCAACAAAGAGTTAAAGGAATGGCTCCACTGATGGAAATAATATATCCACTTTCTTGGAAAGGTCTGATGTACTTATGATAATCTTTGTTCCACTTGATATAATTTTTTATTGTTTACTTGGAGATATATATCTATAATTCTACTCAAGACAGGATATAAGTAGAATCTTTGCAATATAGAGTATGCAAACAGAAGAAACATTGCTTAAATTACCTATGTATTCTATAATGATATGATGACCATAAGAAAATGATGAAACCGAAGGATAAAGAATTCTCTGAACTTTACGTAAGTATAATATGTATAATTGAAGTATGTACCTGTCACCCACACACAATGCATTCCTCTTGTACAGACCAAGTAGAATCATCCCTAGACATGAACTTGAGCCAATATATTAATCTGTTTTACTTGCAAATATAACTGTAACTTTCTCTATATAATATAATTAATTTTCTATGTGTTTCGCTTACGTACATTGCAAAATGTATGTAGCGAAGCTGGGGGTTACGAGCCAATTTATATACTTTCCTTATGTACAATTCATGTAAATTCATTTCTTTAAATATTTGATAATTTTTCTTTTAAATAACTATGTATGTAATGAAGGATGCGATCGTCCTAGTGGACGAAATCGTATTAATTTGTGTGCTCGTCCAAGGATGTAGCAATGAGTGAGACGATAACGTAGCATTTTGTGGGCTATGTCCGTGATTTAACAATTCGTATAATTGTTGGCCCGGAATTTTAAATGTATTGTGTGGTGAGGGTGTATAATTGTAAGGTTCAGAGTTCTTATCTTTAATGTGTAATAATGTGTATTGATATTAATTGAAAGTGTAATGATTTTGATGTGTGTATGTATATGAAAACAATTTTAAAAATGAAACAGGAATCGTAAAATAGATAATTTAAATGTTCGTATTTAAAATAAAAGTGGTTCTGTATATCGCGAATATGTTTGTAACGACGGTATTAGTAACTTGTAGCAGGAAGTACTGGGCGCGAGATGAAGTAAGGCGTCGATAAATTTGTCGCCGGACGTATGTCGTTGTATCGGGGTAATGTACCTTCGTGCGAAATACATCGCGCGCTAAGAAAAGATCGTATCAGTAGAGACCGATAATATTATTATACCGCAGTATACATACCTACCTAAACAACGTGTAGTATGTACCATCGCAAACCGACCAACATAACATAATGAATATTATAATAGTGTGTATCTATAATATCGAACGCCGTAAGGATGGATATAATATTATACCGTAGTTGTGCGTCGCGAGAAACGAGCGGTGTGCGAAAGGTGGTATACATAACTATGCAGCGTATAGTATGTACCTATACGTCGCAAGAGAGAAGGAGACATCATACAACCTACCTCAACATTGTAATAGAAATATTCACGCGCGAAACGGGAACTCCAGATTACTAGTAAAATGTATAGTTGAAAATAATATTATTGGAATGAAACGAAATAATATGTACCCATAGTGTTATAGGTATAATAAACCAAAGTGTACAAAGAACTTTGCCGGTAAACAGAATTTTGTTGTAATGTTATTTTAATAGTAGATTCATTTTCAAACGATGAGAGTAAAAATCGATGTTAAATATTAAATTGAATTAAAATTTTTTGAAACAGTAAAATGTTGCATTTGGAATAAATATCTTTATTGAACTCTTGGAGAAATAATAATAAATGAGCGTTGTTGTGTAAAATTATGCGTAGTAGAGTTTTGATAAGAATATAAATGTGCGTACGTAGTGATGTGACGAAATAATAATGATGAATAATATTAAACAAATATTTTTGTTTTAAGAAAATTAAAGTTAAAAATAAATCGAAATGAATAATGTTAAACCCTTCACGACCGTTCACGAAATTTGAAAAATAAATACAGTTAACCCTTAGTGAAACATGACCGAATTTGTTAACCCTTTGTGAACAGTAATTGAATTTTTTTTAATGTCAAGTAGTGAACTGTAACTGAATTTTTGAATTTAGTTAAGAAACAGTTAACCCTTTGATGACCATCGTTGAAAATTTTGACATTAACGTAAATAGTAGAATGATGTTTTGTAAATTTTTTTGAAATTAAAGAAGTAACCATGTAACGATGTAGAATTTTTGCTGTTGAATATTAACCCTTTGTGTACGGAATTTGTTATCTTTTGTGAAGTAATTAATTTTCTTGAAATGTAATGATGTGACTTTTGCGGCTTATTACCATCGTGAAATATTGAAGTAACCTATGCCTTGTTTATTTGAGAACTGAGTCCGTTTAGTGAATTGTCCCGTTAAGGTAAACTAACGAACGCTCTTTGAAAAAAAAATGAGTTATGTTTATGTAATATGTGAAGCCGTGGTAGGAGAGATGTGTTTAAATACTTTTTTGTGACTTTTTGTGTAATCAATGTAGAGACGATGTTATCTGGGTGTGTGAAAGATAAATCGTGAAGCTCTTGTTGATGAATGTAGACAATGTGATTGCTAATCGTTCATGCCTATTATTTTGAAGTTTGAGTTTATATGACGTTTAATTCCGCGTAGGACACGTAGTAATCTCTTATGAATTGTAATTGGAAATGTTTGGATGTAGTATATCCCTTGTTGAATAAAATACTTTTGTGACTTTGTGTAAAAAATTTGTTTATGTTGCTTGAATACATTGGAAAATGTGATAGAACATTTTGACATTGAACGGAATGGCTTATGAAGGACACAGAATAAAACCTGTAGTGGAATGTTGGCTGCAGATATTCAATGGGATAATTTTGATTAATTGTATGTTAGTGAATAAAGATGATGTATGAATCTGTTTATGAAAGGTGAGCCCTGTATGAAGAAGTAAATGTTGAATTTGAATAATGATGTATGTAAAGAATTTATTGAACTTGTAACTTGTATATTGTGTAGCAAAGATCGAAAGTTGTTCAATGTATTTGTCATGTATTAAGCCTGTGTGAGGGTAGCTCCCTCTGAGATTATCTCTATGTGAGAAATCTGTCTCTGTGTGAGAACTGTGTCGTATGTAATATGCGTAGAAGGATTTGACGCCAAATAATGAATATCGGTTACTGTAAATGTGATTGCAGTCGTCGTGATGTACCATTATGTCATGTCTGCGTGTAAATTGTTTTTCTAATATGTATATGTCCTTATTATGTATGATTTCTTTCTGTGCTTTGCCAATATCTTTGTATGGTACATGGTACATGAAATCACTTGTATATGAGTGCTATTAAGCTTAATGGGTTAAATGAAGCGTAAATGTGGTATCTCTAATTCCATCTATACAAAATTGTTTATATTTATTTAAATTCCTTTATGTTACTTTTCCCTTGTTGGATACATGTAACCGGAATCGAAAATGATGTAAACCAACTTCTTAAGTATGTAACTTTTGTTTTATATGTTTGTCATGTTTAAAATATTAACTTGTCGTCGATCGTAGTAAGGGAATCCATCAATGAAACGTACGTATATTGAGAAATTGAAAGATAGAATTTTATCGCCAATGTAGAACGAACCGTATATTGTAACGTACTACAGATCCTGAGTTTCTTATAGAATTGTATTGTAAAATGTTTAAAGTTGTTGTTTTCATAACCTGTGTTTTTCATATACATGCACATATGCACCTGTCTATATATATATACACACCTCTATGTACTATTATATTGTTATGATTGTAGCTCTCAAACTTTTGATAGGAGCCCCGTACTAAAACAACCAAAGTGAATTTTGTGTTATTATTAAAAAGTGTAAGTCAAAATATGAAAACAGTTCGCATCATTTTGACTATGGGCAATTTACCGCGAGTGTTTAATAATAATTGAACGGGCTATAGGATGTAAGAAACATTGTAATAGTATATAAGCTACCATTTTTTGAATTGTTTGTCTGTAATTGGGTACCTATGTAGTTTCTTATGTATCCAATGGTTCTCAACTTTTTATGTAACCAGTGGTACTCAACTTTTTTATGTGACCAGTGGTATTCAATCTTTTCATGTAACCAGTGGTTCTCAACAATTTTTGTAGTGGTTCTCAACTTTTTTTGTATAATTGGGGAACTTGAAAATTTGTCGCTTCTCTTCAAATTTTCAAGAGGGGCCGAAAGGGAGAATGCTACGCATTAAATAATCGCTGCGGAGAAGTTCATACTGACTAATGTTCCTACAGTCAATTGTTGTCTGTGAGTCTTCCGTAATAATAATAATAATTGTACGTTACAAAGAACACGTGACGGGCTGATGCTTCGATCTGCACACGGCACCACATCGTATGATTCTCAAGCCCTTGAAGAATAACCGTTAAACGTGCCTGTTCCTCCTCGCGTCGCTTGCAAGCAAATTCAGTTACCCGCAAACCATGGCATAGGTTGGACGAAAGAAGGGTTTGTCCCTTCCCGCCTTAGTCGCGAATAACGATGTGCGTAACTCCGACACAATAATAATACTAACAATAATTATGTAATAGTACTTAACTTCGTAATGTGATAAACCAGTGTGTTGCCCTCTATTGTATGTAAAACTATCCTTATTGTGTGTCGTTAATAATGTACTTTACAAGTCTGTGTTAGTTTTACGTGCGCGACCAATCTTACCGCCAATATCAAGGAACAATAGTAACGATTAATAATTAATAGTAATTAATAAATTGAATAATGTTATGAACAGGCTTGTGTTACCTTTGAGTTATATATATTGGGTTATTGAAGTGATATTAGGATAACATTTGGAAAGTTTTGAGTAAATAATATATGTCCGTTAGGGTGTGGTTTCGTTGTGTTCCCGCCAATATTCATAACCGTGTGAAATAAGATAATCCATTGTTTCTGAACAACTATTCCATGTTAGGAATCATACAAACCACTTAAACAATTCTTTATACTTGCTCAGTGATGTAAATTTAACATTATGAATGTGTTCATAAGTCTGCAACGTGTACCGCTTCATCTCGGGTAGCCTGCGCATTGCTTATCGGTGATTTACCGATGTAACTCTCATTCCAATGTGAATTTGAAAGGACTATTGAAATAGTGACGCCTTCTACCTTTTACACAGAGGATGGAGTGGAAACATATAAGGTTTCTCAAGCCTCTCGAGAAGTAGTGACCTCTTCCGTCCTGAGAACAGAATCTATCAGATTCTGACACCACCTACGCACCCCTGTACGTCTTTGGAATGGCCAGCGACCGCCATAGATACCTCAGAGTATGTTTCTTTCACGAACCTGCCTTCTACCGTCAATGTGTACAAAATACGTCATCAGTAACATGCACGTCTTTGTGTTATTCAACGACTGTTCGCCTGTCCACCTGTAAGTGACTATATTACTATTGAATATTGTTGGTGATGATAATTTTTCCATAACTTAGTTCCTATTATCATTGAACTGACCTATATATTAATTTCCTTTGTGTAATAATATCAGATTTTGAGTTTGAATGAAGAATGAATGATTCCACTTAATGTTTATAGATCATATGATAAACCAGGTATTGATTTATATTGATAATACCAGGGTTGGTTTATTTGATAATTACCATTGTTTGTTTTATTGTCTCTGTCCGAATATGGTATAACTTTCATAACTTTGCATATTGTATGTTATTATGTCTCCCTACAAATTTACTTTGAAAATAACTGTCTTGTTATGTAATATATGTTTACACAATAAATGTAAATCACTTCCATCCGATATCTTTCTGTTGAAATTCATTTTGTATACCCACCAGTAGATTCAATACTCTTAATAATACTAAAGTACATCTCTCCGCCTCCTGTATATAGTCTTCCAATAACCTAGTTATACTTGGAGTAGTTATGTCACAAAGGTTCAATTCCTTGATCAACCAATGGATGAAAGACCCTATTATTTTACTATGAAAGCAACAAAGAGTTAAAGGAATGGCTCCACTGATGGAAATAATATATCCACTTTCTTGGAAAGGTCTGATGTACTTATGATAATCTTTGTTCCACTTGATATAATTTTTTATTGTTTACTTGGAGATATATATCTATAATTCTACTCAAGACAGGATATAAGTAGAATCTTTGCAATATAGAGTATGCAAACAGAAGAAACATTGCTTAAATTACCTATGTATTCTATAATGATATGATGACCATAAGAAAATGATGAAACCGAAGGATAAAGAATTCTCTGAACTTTACGTAAGTATAATATGTATAATTGAAGTATGTACCTGTCACCCACACACAATGCATTCCTCTTGTACAGACCAAGTAGAATCATCCCTAGACATGAACTTGAGCCAATATATTAATCTGTTTTACTTGCAAATATAACTGTAACTTTCTCTATATAATATAACTAATTTTCTATGTGTTTCGCTTACGTACATTGCAAAATGTATGTAGCGAAGCTGGGGGTTACGAGCCAATTTATATACTTTCCTTATGTACAATTCATGTAAATTCATTTCTTTAAATATTTGATAATTTTTCTTTTAAATAACTATGTATGTAATGAAGGATGCGATCGTCCTAGTGGACGAAATCGTATTAATTTGTGTGCTCGTCCAAGGATGTAGCAATGAGTGAGACGATAACGTAGCACTATATAGGCAGTAGCGTATTGCTACTCAGTCATTATCACTGTTTACCTTGTAAACAAGGTCCAAGGTTCAACTCACCGGTGCAGTGTACAAAGTCCGTACACTACACTCTCCCCTCACAATCTTGAAAACCTTATTATTCTACTTATTCCAATCTTTATACAATTCCAATGCGAGTGACTGTGTTCTCTACGTATTTCAAGACTCTATACATATAAAACAAAACATTACAAATACACGCAGACATGTTCTTCCTTCCGTCCAGGGCCACCAGATGAAGTCTTCTACCAGCCCAAGTCCTGGGTCTCAGCTGTCCCCGCCAATGGCCTCCAATCTGACCTGAAAAATTCAGAACCGGTGAGAGCTTTGCCTTCAAACAGGGGGAGGGAACCTAAACTCCTACCATTAATCAGAGGGACTGTCATCCCAATGCACAGATCCCACAACTATCCGATCCATATGTCTTTTCCAGAGCTGATCAGTACCTTTGATTCTAATAAGAAAAGTTCTATTTCCTAATATCTTTTCAATTTTACCTAAAACCATCTTTTCACTCCTGAGATCTTTGACAAGTACTGATGTACCCAAATTAAATTCCTTTTTCCTCCCCGAGACAAACTTCGAGCCCCTGGAACTATCTTTACAAGTTTCCCTATTTACATACCTTTCCTCATATCTATACCTATTTAAACATTTACATCCATTGTTATTCCGCTTTTTCACTAAATTCTTAACTATATTCTCAATGTCTATATTAAAATTAACCCAATAAAAATAACTTCTAACAAATGATTTCATTTTCCCAATAACTGAATAATTTTTACACAAATAATTTATCACAATACCTTTAACTGATTCCGGAATAACAATTCTATCTCTGTAGAATAAATAATCCTTGTACACAGTCAAATGTTCCTTCACATTAAACAACTTCGCAATAGATTCATTTAACTGTCTTTTGCACGGCCAATTATTTTTTTCCACATATTTAACAACTTTTTCCAATGTATAATCACTTTTACTTCTCTCTAAAATTAATTTCGAATTAAAACTATTATTTTTATTTACAAAATCTAATTTTTGTTGTTTCACATTACACGCAAGCGATGCGTTCGCACTGAAATTCGGAATATTTTCAATGGGCTTACATGCAACAATATTGTTTAATTCACTGCCTTCCGTGCTATATACTTTGTACCCTATATTATACCTACGCATAAAATCTGTACCCAATATTATTTTATTCCCGCTCCCTGTTACAACAAATTTAATATTTTTTCCCATTCCATTATGATTTATTTTACAATGTTTAATACCTAACACATTCAAACTGTGCCCGCTATACGTAGATAAATTAATTTCATCACACTTCTCTATTATATTATTTTCGTTGAATATTTCTTGCAATTTTTGAATAGATATACAGCTAATATTCGCTCCCGAATCTAAAATACATTCAACATTTTTATTCTCAATTCTTACATTTAATTTTATAAAATCGTTTTCGGTGTCTTGCGAATTATAAATACCTTGTATCTTATAACAATTTTCATTCAAATGCCCTTTAGATCTACATTTTCTACAAAAAAATTCTCTATTAAATTTACATTCACTTTTATAGTGATTTCCCTTACAAATAAAACATGAAACATTTTTATTATGCTTATACCTACTCGTATTTACATTTGAATTTAACCTTGAAAATTTTGACGGTCGATTATTTTTCTTATAATCTGTATCTGTACTACTTGAACTACTGAAACTATTATTGTTTCGCCTGGAAATCTGGCTAATTTCTTCAAAATTTTCTTCCTCTTTTTCTATTTTTCTCTCTAGTATGTGCTCATAACTAGAAGCCAAAGCAACTGCTTCGTTCAAAGATACCCTATCTTTATCACATTTCAAGAATAACTGCTGTTTAATCTCTTTATTTCTAATTCCGATTATAAACAAATCTTTTATATTACTTTCTAATCTAGTACCAAACTCACAATTTATACTTAATTCTCTTAATCTTAAGGCAAAATCTTTAACATTTTCCGAATGACCTTGAGTAGCCTTGAAAAAAATTTCACGCGATTCAAATACACTTTTTTCCTCTTTAAAATAACCATTAAATAACTGAATCAACTCTTTATAAGACTGTTTTTCCACAGAAGCTGGAAAACACAGATCAGACAGTAGCTTGAAACTGCCCTGGGACAACGATGTTATGAAGAAAGCACGCTTCTTCACATCAGTCCAACTTTCATCATTTAATAATAAGGCGTTCTCCCACCTTGTCCTGTAAGAAGGCCAACTCATTGTCTTGTGACAAAACGGCTCTAAACTTCTCGAAGTCATTTCGGAAAATCACAGGCAAAAACAACTAAGAATAAAAAAGACTTAACTTATGAGAGACTCCTCCAATCGCCCCGGTCTTCTGGATTTCCTTGCAACCGCAATGGACTCCGCCTGGCTGACTTGCAAGACCTCTCCTCTCTCCTGGCTTCCTGGATCCACCAACTGGCTCCGCCTGGATGCTGGGTGACCCCTGTCTCCCACTGCTGCCTGCACCTTGCCTCAAACTGGCTCCTGAGACTTCCTGTCTCCCTGCTGCTACCTGCAACTTGTCCAACTGGCTCTTGAGACTCCTGTCTCCCTGCTGCTACCTGCAACCTTGCCCAACTGGCTTCTGAGACTCCCGCCTCTTTGCTGCTACCTGCACTGCTGGCTAATCTGGCTTTGGAGACTCCTGCCTCCTTTCTACTCCTGTAGACTGCCTTTCACTCGTTATTTCCACGTACCGCCGACAAAACTTTCGGCGCGCAAAAAAGACTATTGTTGTATGTTTACGACAATTTTGAACTACCGAACTGCGCCACGTATTGTATACTGGGTTAAGTATAACAATATTAGGTTCTTTTTGAATAACGACACGTATTTTTATATTTACACAATATATTCAATAAATAATTCCTATTATAATTTGTCGAACACAATTTGTCAAAACACGCAGCCTAACAGTGCAAGTCAAGGTTCTATCAATTAATGAGCGTCGTTCTCAATAGGTGGCTAACCTATATAGGCAGTAGCGTATTGCTACTCAGTCATTATCACTGTTTACCTTGTAAACAAGGTCCAAGGTTCAACTCACCGGTGCAGTGTACAAAGTCCGTACACTACATTATTATATATACCAGGGATGTTGCGAATATTCGCATCCGCATCCGCAAATGCGGAGCTTCCGCATGTATTTGGACATCTGCATCCGCATCCGCAATAATCGATGCGGATTTTCATGCGGATGCGGATGTAAGACAATTTGCGACAAGAAAGAAATGGAGCGGGGCCAGCGAATGGCGCGTGCCATTTGCACTTGACATAAACCAATGGGAACGAAAATAATGGTGACAAGATCCGACACGTTTTTATTTTTGCCGGTTTTATTTTATTTTTGCAAATAACAAAGAAGACAAAAATATTTCGCCTAAAAATCCATAATATTATTTAGCAAAAATTTCGTCACATATTTGACAGTGGGGCCTACCAACTAAGATAGTTCCTACTTTTTTTTCTATAACATCTTAAACATCCGCATCCGCGGATGTGAGGCTTCAAAAATCCGCATCCGCATTCACATCCGCGGATGTGTAAAAATCGACATCCGCAACATCCCTGATATATACCTATCGCAAACAAGTCGTTAGTAAATCTACCAACAATTTGTTTGCGAAAAGTTAATATTATAGATTCGTACTAATGAATCGTTTGTACTATCTCTGGTCCTAATCTGATAGTACATTCGTTGTGTAATTTCGTTAGTACTTTTCTCAGTGTAGATATGGTGCATTCAAATTAATAAAAATAATATACATAAGTACCTACTACATTTTGTTATTGTGTCCACATTAAATACGAGTATCTACTAAACGCTGTACTCGTACATCGTCTCTGTAATGTTTTCAATAACAAATTGGATGATAATTCAACAATGAAATTCACAGTGAATGAAAAAGATAATACAAACATACCTACCTAAATACGATTCAAGATTGACATTCCTACAATAAATAAATAATTTAACTAATAAAAGAATCATTTACACTCCTTATATTGTTCACGCAAAGAGACAGTGCAAGTAGATCCATAATATTTCAATACCCTGGAGCTGGAGGTTACCCTCGACGATATTTTTGGTGCTCTTGAGACTAGACAGCATATTTTTAAGAATATTCCAATTTGTCGATTCTAGACTATGACAGTGTCAAGAATAATCTCTCAGTACCTTACTACGATAATTTACAGAACAAAATAATATGTAACTATTATTAATATACATAATTGAAGCATTCAAAGCAAAAGTGGACTAAGTCTTGTATTTATTCAATTCAAAGGTGGGCTGAATTTCAGATAATAATGTTAGATCAAGTTTAGTCCACTTTTGAATTGTAAACACACAAGTTTTACATGAACTTCCATAGTGAACTCAATATTGGCCATCATGTAGTTTACTAAAAATGTTTTGCTTTGAATGCTTTAATTAAACTTGTGACATTTGAATGCTTTGAGGCGAGAAATTATGTATTTTTAAAACCACCAATTTGAAGTTTTTTTTCTAATATAGATATTACATTCATCCAAGATCTAAACTTCACTTGTGTGCTTTGCCATGAAAATAAAGATAGGAGAAGAATAGTCTAGTCTACTGAGCAACCCTGCGGTCAATCGATAGCAAAAAAACGTAAGGTGACATAGCATAATTAGATATAGTACAGCTACTTATTAGCCCAATATTTCAATATACCTTTAGAGAGACACTAATTCTGAGCTAGCCCTTAATTTGACGAAATTTACTTTTACATCCAATAAGTTTCATTTTTTCACAAAACTATTTTACACCAACGAGTAAGAGACATATAGAGTGAGCCTCAGTGACATGCAATCTAATCTTTATAGCTATGTAATTTTATTATTATTATCAAAATTGCATAGATTACTTCATATTAATAATACTCTCTAGATGTAAGAGCTGATAGGTGTATCACCGAGAATCACTCTATCTATCCCTCAAGTTTTGGTATAAAATAATCGTGAAATATATTGATGTTTACTGTTTATAAAAGCAAATGTAAACAAATTAAGGGCTAGCTCAGGAAAAGCATTACCTAAGGGGACATCAAAATATTCAGCCTTATACACATATTAACCGGAAGGTTTGAAAAATCCATATCGAGTACATTATGCTTGACGCCTCATTGCAATTATTATCTATAAGTATATATGTACTTGCATTGCGAAATTATATACCTACGTAGGTACCTGCATTCACATAGGTAGGTACCTACCTATATATTGCATTATTAATTTTCAAAGGGGAAGTTCACGCTATAGGTACCTAGATAGTTAACAGGAATTGGCACTTAGTAGAATAAATAAGTACAGGAATACCTAGGATTTACAGTAAAACGCTGATGTTAATTGACGCAAAACGAATTTAATAAAAAAAACTAATACATCCTTATGTTTATATTCTGTTTATGTTTCAAATTAAGAATTGTCCCTCGTTATAATAAGCTGGATAAGCATTAATAGTAATGAATCTGTATAACAAAAACATAGACATATATAACTATAGACTAGCTATAAAACAAAATAAGTGAAACAATAGTGGACAGAAATGTGCCCTGAAGATAGTCGCACATTGCAAGTAATTGAGTCGTGGGAGAGCATCTCAGTGAATATTCCATAGACACATAGTAGGAAATACATAGCATGAAAGAAAAAACGTACTAAAAATAATGTGCCAACTTCACGTCATTTGCAGTCTCCTTATTTTGATTTCAATCTTTTTTCACGCGTTACTTTAAAAATATATTCTATCTCTTTCTTACATACCCATTTTAAACATGCATATAGATGACAGCAGGAAAAAGGAATACTCAGTACCTACGTAAATACCAAAGTTTAAAATAATTATAAAAGTTTTTTTAAGATATTTAAAAAAAAATGCAGTACATGCAAAATTTGTCCTAAGAAATGGGTAACATGAAAAATTTCGGATTAACAAAAAATTCATGTAAAATGTTTTAGTCTATGACCATACCTATAGATAAAAAAAAATTGGAAGAAAAGAGATAATAAAACATACCTATGAATATAAAAACCGATTTATTGCATTAAAGTATGTTCATATGTATGTACCTATACTACCTACCTATGAAGATAGGTACATAATTGTTTTATAATGACGCAGTGTGTCACGTTTTATCTTAATTTTTCACTAATTAGCTGAACAGCTACATCTTAATTAGTTATGCTTGATGAAAGTTTACGGTCTTTCAAATGGAAGTCGGAAATTTGAATCCCGTAGCTGACCTATTACCGTCTACAAAAATAAAATTCTAAATTAAGCATTGCAGTCTATGAAAATATCTTTATAACCCATTGTTGGTCTACAACTCTTTTCCGTAAATTTTTGCAGCGTCCTGTAAGGAGGCAGATTTTCGAAAAATGCAAACATTTTACATTTTGAATTCAGCGATGTGGTTTGCCACCCATCCTCAATGTCTTAATTTTATGTTGACATGGAGAGGACAGCTTGAATGTTTATAACATGCAACTGGTCTGCTAGATACCCCATTTGGGGTATATTCCGTGATGGTAAAGTAATAAAAAATAATCATCAAGCAGAGTGAAGTATGCTACCCATCCCAAATGATTTTAAATAATATATATAGCGCACAGAGAACAATCTGCATGTTTATTATGAACATGTAAGAAGTCCACTGGCTTCTGAGGGATGACGTGATGCTGTAGATGGATACATATTGACATTTAGAGTGGCTGACATTACTCATCGCTGAATTAAGATGTTATATAGGTATAATGTACAAAGTTTGCGTAAACTCAAGTACAACTGTAATTCGTTCAATACAATCGGTAATTGTTTTCAACTTTATGTGGCTTCTGTCATAGCTATATTCCAGGAAAACACGCAGTTTTACTTCACATACACACGAATATCGCAATATTATAATAATAAAAAAGATGAATATCCAGAAACAAAAGAAGACAACACAATGCAGTCAGCTGTTTAAAAAACAAAAGACATTTTTGTTTTGATATTATTTTATACTCATGCGGCGAAATCAGCATAAACATAATAAAGTAAGCACCTATTGAATAATTTTATAGCTTTTTTAATGTTTTGAAAACTATGCAAAAATATTTATTACACTATGAATAATATTAACTTCCTTATTTCTTATAAGCATTTCATATTTATATCTTTCAAACTACACTATTCCTATCCATCGACCTATATTGCATAGATTAGAAATTCAATGGAGAAATTGGTAATGCGAATAAAGAAATTTTGCGACCAAAATAATTTCATATCATTCTGTCTTCAATATCAATCAGTTCTATCAAATTTTATTTCTTCTGTCTAATGGTGGACTTGTTGCAGGGCAACGTCTTCCAGCCAACCGTTTGAAAGATAAAAAAGTAACAACCCAATAGAACCAAAAATATTAGAAGAATAAATGTTGTCTTGTTTATTTGGTTTTAATCCAGTGTCCTACCAATTAATAATGATTATTGTTTATTTCGCACAGTTAGTACTTTATCTCTAATATTTTTTTTTATAATATAAGACAACCTTATGGGCTAATGAAATATATCAAATTAGTATACACTTTTAAATTGGGCAATGCATTGTCTCTTGTAATATGATTATAATTGTTTGTATTTATTTGTAATGTGTTGTCTAAAGTGTGTAACTGGTTTTGAATAAATAAATAAATATATTTAAATAAAATATATACATACATAAGATATCAAAAATGATTCATAGAAAGATAGTAAAAAGTAAATTAAATATGATTTCTATACAAAGAAGTGTTGGTTAAAAAGATACGTTCATAATATATCCCTCGAAAACTCGCAGAAAAGAGTACGAGGTCTAATCTTTATTGGGGATTTCACGGGATAGTGTTGTAGAATTCTCAAGAAATAATTTTTCGAGAAATTTACCGAGAAATTTCTCGAAGTAGAGAATTTTCCGAGATTTTTTTTATTTTTTATTTAACAGTATAATAATAATAAATACTTGATTCAATCAATCAATAACAATGTACAAATGTTGAGACAATTTATCACCAATATGGCTACAATTAATTATGGAAACAAAAAAATGTTAGGTACATACATAGAAAAAATTGCTAATAACTGATGAAAAATCTTGATGTTTGACACCCCACATGCCCATATTTAAGTAAAAAAAAATTGCAGGTACGTACATGGTAAAAAGTGTTAATAACCTCTGATTTGGGCCTTAATCAGCCCCTCAAATTTTTGGATCAATCAGGTTGACTGCGAAGTGTACTGGGCGAAAGGTCATAATACCACTAAGAAAAATTATGGAGAGAAATTTCAGTTCCATCAGAGGAGAAATTCTCGGAGAAATTTCTCGTTCTCGAGAAATTTCTTTGGAGAATTTTCTCTTCTCACATCACTATCACAGGATAATCGATAATATTCTTAGTTTTGGAACATGTTTTTTGAGAATTTAATCACAATATGCATTAGGTCTATGTCCCTATTCTACAATAATGATATTAGACTATTAGAGCAATAGTATTCCCGAATAAAAACCTGTCCATTTTGTTTTCTATATCACCACGATATCCCCCACAACTGGGTAAGTCAGTTGATTGACTGCATCTAATAAGCACACAAGTTGTCATATTCGTGCCAAAAAATAAGACATACGGCACAGGTAGCACAATATCTCATCACTCCTAACACGTGATGTTAAACGAATATTTTACAGTACACCCGAAAACATACTTTCAGGGAGTCCACAACCATTAATTTTATTTATTTATTTTGTTCTTCACTATACCTACATTGATTACAATATTTCAAATCAAAACATTATCATAAAAATATCAGTAGGCCTAGTCAAAACACATTTAAGCGTTACGTTTTCGTTTCGTTTTCGTTCAAACAAGACGAGGTTGCGAAAACGCGTCAATTTTCGGAGCTACTTGTGTATTTTAGCTACGAACATTGACGCGTTTTCGCAACGTCGTCCGCGTTTGAACGAAAACGAAACGAAAACGTAACGCTTAAATGTGTTTTGACTAGGCCCACTGTAATACAATTCAATGTACAGAGGGCGAGTTTAACGCTAAAATGGAAAACCCAACTAATTCGATAATTTTATGATAGATACTTAAAGAAATTTAAGTATTTTTTTAAAAAGATAGGTAACAGAAAAACGCAAAATCTCATACATTTTTGGTCAGCGAAAATGCACATTTATTAATAGTGAAAAGAATGAGCGTTTTCTAGAAATATTTTTCTAGTTTCCCTGGTTAGTACTTAGTACTTGGTAATTCTCAGAATTGCACCCTGTATGCATGTAGACATATGGGATAAGTGCAGACTGCACGCTAAATAAATACACTACTAAGTAGGTACACTAGGACTAATATATTGTAGACATATGAGACGATGCTATCGATTTCATATACGTTAATACGAGTAAATTATCCTCTTAGGGCCAATATTATATTATATACGTCGACGCCAGATAGTTAAACTAGTCAGTTAACTGAATGGCTAGGCGAGCAGTTTAACTGGCTTACCGAAGTCTAGGCGAATTGTTTGACGCAACTGTTAACAATCCTTCCACAATTCCAATAAAAAATATACTAAATTTCAACAATCGGGCTGACTTCAATCAAGCGAAACGTTGAACGTTTGGGGTATAATAAAATTCTGATTCAACGAAACTAGGCTGAATTGATAATTTGATATTGGATCACGAGTCGGGGAAATTGAACAATAATACTAAATTGAAGAGATTAATCGGTGTATTAAAAGACAAGACTTTCTAGTAGAGGTTGGTCCTTGGTCAGTTTTTTTTTTCAACAAACCGCGACATTTTCAGGTGCAAGTTTTAAATTAAATGATGAATATAACATTCCCAAATTCAATAATAAGTATGGTACAAGAACGTTAGAATATTGTGTATCGAAGCTACTTAAAATGATACCTGAATCAGTTAAGAGGTGTTCGGGTAAAAATAAATTGAAAAACCTTATCTGGGAATGATTGCAAAAATATATATACCATAATATATCATTTGTCTCCGAGTCCAAGCCTCCGAGCCTAAGTTGTAATGGGCTGGTCATTTTATGGAAAGGGTCACCACTAAGGCCCAACCGTGAGGATAAATTTTCTGTTTTCATGTGCGGATAAATAGGAGCTCTTGACTCCTGAGATATCCTGAGGTACGATAAATGGGCTTGTCTGTTGGAAGACATTATGAAAGATGGACGCCGAAAATTGTGCTATGAAGACCATAGGAGGACAAGATAAGCATAGATAAGAGATAGGCGGATGATATTATCCAAGCGATGAGAAAGAAGTAGGTTCATATTGCTTCAAGATATAAAATTAAAAAAAAAATCCATCCAACCAAGGACGAGGTCGACAGGCCATCCTGAATATCTTGTTTTTATAATGGCACGAAGAGGACGATCTGTATAGATTTTATATACAGTTTTCCACTAAGTAGCTACTCCACTTGTGGGAGGTGCCGTGATGGTTAGATAGATAGATATTTATTTAAAAAAAGTGGGTACCAATGTATACGTACATAGGTAAATGAACCATACCTAATAATTTTTCATTTGGATCTGACAAAAGGGCAATTCCGTCTTTACATACAAGCACATGGAGCTCGTGGCCAGAGCCCCTGACCTCACAGAGGCCCTGATATGCTGAAAAATTTGCCTAGACGAAGAAACAATTCAATTTTTAGTTTTTAAATACTCGTAGATACCTACTAAAATTACTGTATAATATTTTTTTCCAAAGAGTGAACGGACTGTTTTTGTACAAACAAATACGTACATAGAAGGTTTTATGGTATTAAGATAAAAATCATTCTGAAAAAAAGGCATCTACACTTTTTTGCAGTTTTAAAAATCTGAAGGGCACGTTTTTTCACTGAAAACTCGATATTTGAATGAAATATAATATATCATGGAAAAAATCCCATAGTTAATAATAATATAACTGTACTGAAACCTATAACATGACTGATGAAAACCCTATTTAAATTAAATTAAACAATTAAATTAAAATCAATCGTTACTGCACGAATAAAATTTAATATACGATCAATAACCTAAAAATAATCTCAACGGACAACTGAAAAATTAGAACAATAAATTCAAATTTGACAGTCGAACGTCGTAAAATCAGTTTCAAATATTCAAATTTAGTATTGTCGCGATATTGTAATTAAATAAATGAAAAAACAGTAATTTACCTTAGCTCCAATTTGATTTCCACACTGTCCAGCCTGAATGTGAACTATTTCCCTCATTTTAGTAAATTTATTTTATTTATTTATCGAATTAAAATAAAGAAATGTGCTGATGAAAGTAAACCGAAATTTATACAACAGACCACAAGTATTATCAAACACAGTATGCGACTTCCCGCGCAAGACACCAGAGACAAAATGTTTTAAACTGAAGTACGGATAGTGATGTAGCGATGTGATAATATATCAAAGTCTACTTTATACAAAGTGATGGATGGTCTACTAGAATTTCTACAAAATAGTATTAATTATTTTTCAGAAAACATTGATATTTCTATTACGATTTGTCGTTCAGTAAACTGAAAATTTTTCATGTTAGACACACAAATTTATCATCAGTAATAAATAAGAAAACATATTTTTCTATCCATGCTATCACGGTATATCCCTCAAGTGGGGAAGCCAGCGGGCTAACTACATGTAACGAATATAGAGGTCGTCCTCTTTACACTATTAAAATAAGATATTCAGGCTTTAAATACAAAATAGATCCCGTCTTTGCTTTAAACTCGCCCTCTGTACATTGATAATATTTAATTGAAATTATTTTTTCTATAAAATTGTATGTATTGTGATCAATATACAGAAATGAATGAATAAATAAATAAAATATGTCTCCAAAAAGAATCTCTATTTTTTTAAAAAGAAGGTTCTACTTACGATTATATATTTGTCTCAAAAACACTAAACTAAACTTGCTCACACCGGAGGTACCATAGTGGGCAGCATGAGAGACTGGTCGATCAAAAAACCTCCGTGTGCGGAATCTTTTGGCTACACTCCTTCGATGATGGTATTCCAGAGAAGCAAACACAGTATGTACATCTTCAGGCCACTTTCATAATTTAGTTCATTGAAAACTCTCATCATTCATTAAAGATTACCTATGGCTGGCTGACACTTTTTCATTCTAGGCCCGATTCCAAAACCCTCTTAATCCATCTAGAATCACCAATTCTGATTGCTTGACCAACACAGCTTCACTCCAAGAGAAATATGGTTTTCTCTCTCATCCCAGTGTAGGTCTTTTTGATCATAAAAAGTAACAACCTTTTTTTTCATTTTTTGAGTTTAAGTTTGTTTATTTAGTAAAACTCTATGTTTATGAATGGAAAGAAAGCACTAATTTTAAAGTGACTTGGTTTCGACTGACAAAGTTATCTTCAAACTAATGTTATTACATGCCGTGTTGTTACTTTAATACTACTAGGTATGTCTAGTATAAACAATAAAAAATGTAATGCTTTTTGTGTCACAAATAATAAATTAGTAGACTAATGTGTAGTAGATTTTTTTCCAAACACATTTTGACTGTCTTACCAATAAGTCTACTTGTGAAAGCAATTCCTATTCAGCAAATCACTTTCACTCCCTACTACTGAACATGTTTATTATTATTATTATATGTATTATATGTGCATTCATATATCTTTTACTTATTAAAGACTTGGAACAGCTAGTAATTGTTAGTTATTCATAACAGTACGCGGGTGACTTGACTTGAAAGGAAGTTTTCAGTGATTCATGATTCTGAAAAAATATAATATAAACGATACACTTATTTAGAATTATGTATATGACTCACATGAGACTCTTGATAAACTGCAATGGATTAATTTATTAGATTAAAATATGGTCACACTCTCTCTATAGACCAATTAGACCCTCTATCACAATACACCTTTTTTATAAGAAAGATTTCAGTAGGTAGGAATTTCGTGGAGCACCCGCTAAAGAATTAGTCTCCCACTCTTCTCCGTAAGTTTTCAAGTGTCCTGTAAAAGCAGGTGTTTGAAAAAGTAAGACATTTTACATCTAAAATTCAGCGATGAGGCTTTCCACCCATCCTGAATGACTACATTTTATATTGGGACGGAGAGGACAGCTTGCATTTTAATTATATGCAGCTGGTCTCCTGGCTACCCCACTATGGGATGTGCCGTGATGGTGTAGTAGTAGAAGTAGTAATTTCGTGAAAAGGTGTAAATAATTAATTTGGGTTAGTTGGAAGACATCGCGCCTTTGTAATTAACTCGCCTTCATTCTATTGATTGTATTTAATTTGAATGCATTTCTCTATAAAAACGTATGCATTGAAATCCTTTTGCAGTAAAGAATGAATCAATAATAATAAGTAAAACTTTATTGGAAAATATGAGACTACTATTACTATCTTATCATCACAACTTATCTTACAAGTCGGGTAGCCAGAAGACCAACTGCTTCTAATGAACATACAATTTGTCTTCTCTGTGACAAAAAAGAACATTGATTCTTTATATTTATGTAAGTAGGTATACGCTGAATACATAGATATATGGATGAATTCATAGAGAATGGATAAGTCTTAATAAAGTTAGCTGATAAAGGTGCCTATACCGAATATACAAAGGTTAAAAACCTAAGTATTTTATTTTGAATAAACTATGTCATTTTCCGGTATATTATGTATACCTAATAATATTTTATTGTAGTTTATTCACCTTCTTTATCAGAAGACTTAAGAGTTTATTTACTAATTCATATTTTGAATGTTTTATAAAGCGATAACTACCTAAGTTTATTTTAATGTGTACAAAATTTAATTATTAACTTTAAAATAAAATACCCAAAATGCTAGTGTTTATTACATCTGCTGACTACTCCACTTGTGGGATATGCCGTGGTGGTATAGCAGTAGTAGAATATAAGATTATTCAGCCGAGAACATGTTCCGTGAAAATCTCGGCAAAGAATAGGTTTCTCAATCTTTTCTTTAAGATTTTGAGTGTCTGGTAAAAGACAGGTATTCCAAAAACATCACGATTAGCAACTTCAATTCAGCGATGAGGTAATCCACCCATCCTGAATATCCTTATTTTATTGGCACAAAATGGACGATTTGTATTTTTTTTTTGATATGGATAGTCCGCTGGCTACCTTATTTGTGAGTTACACCGTGTTGGTATAGATAGATAAAGGCATAATAATATATTATGATGTGTTGAAATCATTAAAATAATTTATATCACAAATGAAAAATAGTTTTACACGTTTGTCTAAATACTTACTACGATTCATTTTCACATTAATTAAAAATCTATCCTCGAATAACTTACTGACTCTAATAAAAATAAAACACATTATAATGAACACGTGTCTGTAAAAACGTCATAACAAAATGACAACAAAAATATTGTCATCGTGAAGTCATTCCAGATTCCAGCTCAACTCAATAGCATTAGCTTAAGTGTCGTGTACATTATTTCACTTTGGGTAATCATCCAAGCTTTTCATCGAAAGTGAACGAGTATGTTTATATATTATGTAAGAGAACAAGACCGCTAAAATTTCTATAAAATAACATACTTCGATACAGATTATCTTTTTTCCCTATATAATAATATAAAACGTATCAATCACATGTTTTATATTTAATACTTCAAATGTTACTTAGTACCTACTTAATTTGTTTAGGTAATAGGTATATTGCTAGAAACAGCAGGGTAACTCTTGACACAATCTAAATACGATCTTTATCTAGTCTTGATCTTCATCATACGACGCACGAAGGGACTATGGTCAAAAATACCACGCTACCGTTACCGCGAGATTGGTATGCACGTATTTTTGACTAATAGTCACTTCGCGCGTCGTATGATTAAGATTAAGATCGTATTTAGATTTTGTCAAGAGTAACCCTAGAGTTTTATTTATTTATTTACATTTGCAGACGGCGTGAGCCTTTTACATATTCAAATATATGACAGACTACAAAAATATACATAATACAAGTTCACATATTATACACGCATCACAGATTTTGTTCCTATTCGTTAATTATTCTATTGAAAACCGTTTTTGTTTCATAGAAATAATTTATTCTATTACATTTTATAGTCTATGATCGATTCAGTGAGAGGAGTCGTCAAAAAATTGTCAGATCGTGAGAGCTTTCATCCATCATCCGGAATGTTCGCTGATGAAACATCAATATACACTTTTCACTTTTGATGATTACTAAAAGTGATAAATGTGAATGACACTTTAGCTATAACGTTGATCCAAAGTCCGAGTGGTAATAATTCCAGAATCTAAAAATAATTTCCAGCCTCTGTATGTATCTAGCATAATATAATATAGATGTGTAGCAGTTCTGTTCTCTTGGTTGGAGATGAATGTCCTGGAAAAACAAAACAAAAAGAATCACCGTGGATACTAACACTAATAAAATATACTGAATAATATAATGCGATGCACTCTGTACTGTACTGTGACATGTTATTATTATTTTGGCAGTATGGAAATAGCAGATACTGTGAATTTAATAAGAAATGTGATTTATTGTGATTTTGTGTAGGTGAAAATTTGTAATAGATTTTCGAATAATATCTAAATAGCTATACAATTACGGCGTCTCCCTCAAGCGAGGTAGCTAGTAGACTTCTTCTTTTCGAGTCGGTCAGTAAACAATAAAAATAACAAAACATTAAAATCTATATTCCCATTCCCTCCCAGAAAGCCACGACCTCTCTTGCAAGTTACCCCAGGTGAGTTTGCTTCCACGAATTCCTCCCAGTGACACTGTCTTGGGGCCATTGGATATGTCAGGAGGTGCCCAGTGTTTTGCTCCTCTCCACAGTCATAATACCGTGCTCTCAGTTAAACCCCAATCTCTGAAGGTAGACTATGCTAGTAGACTGACTAAACATAACATAACATGTGTGTAGACAATTCACACAGATCGAGCTAGTCCAAAACTAAGATATGAATCTTGTATAATGGGTTCTAACGCGACGATACACATATATACAATGCACTAAACACATATACCAAGTAACATCTAGACCCAGAACAATTTGAAAAAGATCGGGAATCGAACCCGGAACCTAGTGACTCAAAGACGAATCCGTGTCACACTCATCGCCCGCACGTAATAAATGTACAGTAAAGATTAGATAAACAGTCAAGAAAACATTTAAACAGATGATAAATTCAAGAATGACGGGAAGATGAGTAACATTTTTATGAATATTTTTTTTCATTCGTAGGTAAACTATGTATCAATTAATTCATATCAATGTACATAGTACAGCTATGAATCAAAATATCATACTTATATTTAGGATATGTGTACATAAGTATGCACTTACTAGAATGTCTGAAAATCAGTCATCAAGTAGGCAGACAAAGGTAAATAATTGTTTAATGATAACCCAACTTTACATTGATATAATGTATTACGCCGAGATCTTATCATCGTCTCGTATGTCCTGTATTCATTTTTATATGAAACAAAATTGTTTAATTAAATATAATTAAGTAGGTACTTAATGCATTCCTTAGCTGAAAGTAGAATGCACACTGTCGAAATAGAAATATACAACATATTCATATCTTTATGGATCAATGCCCCCTTAACACCACCATATTTTTCAAATTTGCACTTTGCAATAGGAAAATTTTGCAAAGTAAGCGAATTTTGGAATCTGTATCTGCTCCTGCTGTTCGCCCCGTGAGTCACATGCAGTTCATTGACAAAATATCCAGTATCGAACCTTTTCTTCTCTCTTGGTAATTAGTGTTCTCAAAATTAATTTCAGTTGTTATATTATAGTATAGTATAGTAGTATAGTATAGTATAGTATAGTATAGTATAGTATAGTATAGTATAGTATAGTATAGTATAGTATAGTATAGTATAGTATAGTATAGTATAGTATAGTATAGTATAGTATAGTATAGTATAGTATAGTATAGTATAGTATAGTATAGTATAGTATAGTATAGTATAGTATAGTATAGTATAGTATAGTATAGTATAGTATAGTATAGTATAGTATAGTATAGTATAGTATAGTATAGTATAGTATAGTATAGTATAGTATAGTATAGTATAGTATAGTATAGTATAGTATAGTATAGTATAGTATAGTATAGTATAGTATAGTATAGTATGGTATGGTATGGTATGGTATGGTATGGTATGGTATGGTATGGTATGGTATGGTATGGTATGGTATGGTATGGTATGGTATGGTATGGTATGGTATGGTATGGTATGGTATGGTATGGTATGGTATGGTATGGTATAGTATAGTATAGTATAGTATAGTATAGTATAGTATAGTATAGTATAGTATAGTATAGTATAGTATAGTATAGTATAGTATAGTATAGTATAGTATAGTATAGTATAGTATAGTATAGTATAGTATAGTATAGTATAGTATAGTATAGTATAGTATAGTATAGTATAGTATAGTATAGTATAGTATAGTATAGTATAGTATAGTATAGTATAGTATAGTATAGTATAGTATAGTATAGTATAGTATAGTATAGCATAGCATAGCATAGCATAGCATAGCATAGCATAGCATAGCATAGCATAGCATAGCATAGCATAGCATAGCATAGCATAGCATAGCATAGCATAGCATAGCATAGCATAGCATAGCATAGCATAGCATAGCATAGCATAGTATAGTATAGTATAGTATAGTATAGTATAGTATAGTATAGTATAGTATAGTATAGTATAGTATAGTATAGTATAGTATAGTATAGTATAGTATATTATTAATTTCACTAAGAAGTTTGCTGAAGTATGGACGGATATTATTTTTCTAAAGCCTCATTTCTACAATACGCATGACTACCTATAGCGTAATTTTGCGAATAATTTCTTTTTTATTCATTGTCAATTGCTCCTGTGATTTCTCTCCTTCCATCTTCAGCGTGACATCACTAATTTGCATCTTGCATTTGCAGACGCCAGCCCATTAGGTACTGTTACAGTCACACAGGTCTCTTTATTTTTATTATTATGTACTTCATTATATATAGGTAAATATGTAAACTACACATTATAGGCACATATTTAGATGATTGTGTATTTTGTCACACGGTTTCTATTTCTGAACGAAAGCAAAACTGTCTCCAACTTGGAAATTGTATCCACGACTGGTGAAATGTAGACAGATTTCTCCAGAGAGACGAATTGGAAAAAATCGATTGGTATTGGAAAATAAAATGGCTAGTCCTAGCTTCTCAATAGTCTGTAAATTAAGGTGAATAGAAGTCGGGATTCTTCTTCACTCTTTCCAGATTCATTTCTGATAGGCATCACTTTTTTTACTATCAGATCATCTCTTGCCACTCCAGAACTTTTATTGCCTACCTTGAGTCGGAGCAATGAAGTCCAAAATGTATTGAAATAACGAAATCAATCTTAAGTAAGTCGAATGCTCAATCGACCATACTTTATAGCAGTGTTTCCCAAACTATGGGTCGCGAGCAAATATTGAGTGGGCCTTAAGTGGTTCCATGACTCGCTTCTAGAGAATCTGAGCATTACCAATATCTATGACCTCTTTTCTCTAAGACAGCTAAAAGGTGGGTCCCAAGATTGGAAATTTTTCCTAGATGGGTCGGAGCCTAGTCAACTTTGGGAACCACTGCTCTATAGCAAGGGTGGCCATCCCGCGGCCGGTTGGGTGTCTACGTGCGGCCTGCAAAGCATATGCACACTTACTTTTTTAATAATAGTCGGTACAAGTACCCGTTACTTTTTTGAAAGAGGCGTTATGAGAAAATATTCTTAAACAAAAACCGAGGAGTTTTGAAACATTTCAAATTACTATACCATTTTGAAAATTTGGTGACGGCGGGGGAGGGGGAGGTAGATATTTTAAGGTGAAGTAAAATTATCAAATGTTCCATACATGAAGTATATTGTTGTGTGGCCCGGTAGGAAATCTATTCTGAAATTTGGCCCGGCTGCTAAAAAGGTTGGCCACCCATGCTCTATAGTCTATAAATCTATACCATACTCTATTACTACTATACCATCACGGCATTTCCCACAAGTAAGGTATAGCCAGCAGACTAGCTGCATGTGGTATACATGCAAGCCGTCATCTCCATGCTAATATAAAATCAAGACATTCGGGATGGGTGGCAAACATCGCCGCTGAATTTATAAGGAAAATTATAATATAAATTTTCGAACACCTGCCTTTTACAGGACACTCGAAAGCCTACAGAAAAGAGTGGGAGACCAATTCTTTACCATATGTTCCACGAGATACATCCATGAAACACAATACGTATTATGTATTTTAATATTCACAATCCCGTCCTGTAACTGCAGTTACGAACTGAAAGTATAGGGTTATTATATTATATATAGTTAGTTATAGCTATCTACTTATATGAACTTCATGATTATAATTAGATTGGAATAATATATTTATATATACAAAGGTATATACTAATGTATATTATTCTGAAACTCAGCATGGAAATATATTACCCAAGTGTTGAGTAAAACCGGAAATAAGTATGATGCCCACAAAAACCAAACAGTCTTAACTCTTTATCTCAGGAATTAGGTACCTATATAATACATTATTATATTTATTTATTTATTTATCAACTTCTTATGGAACAAATAGTCAACACAAAAAACAATACTACACAGATATATTTTTTTTCTTGAATAATAGTGTGAATGTTAAATTAATCTATGAGGGTTTGTTTACGAGATGTCTGTATGAGATTGAACGTATGTATCTAAAGATGACATGTGCATATTTATTTGTGGGCGTTCCATCCAACAGAGGGTGATTTTGCCCATGTTAGATATCATCATTATAATAATGGCTATCATTTAAACGATCAGCATAATATTGATGCTATGTTCAGCAGAAAAATGTATTCTGCCGACAAATATATCATGTTGATATGCTACTTATGCCCAGCGAAAATATTATATTTCTATTGCAAATAATATGATATTGTAAAACTCTAAATTTAATCGACCGGCAAAATTATGAATTGACCGGCATAATGATTATTTGTCCAGCAAAATAAATAAATGAGCAGCAAACCGTGAGCTAATTTTAATAAAACCTGTGAAAGCTAAATTTTTAATCTTGTTCAAATAATAAATCTTTGTATGTTGCATCTTTTTATGTGATTTTATATGTAGCATCTGAATAAACGACACTAGCGTTTTTCGACATTTCAGTTAGATATTAAATTTCTAGTCATCATTAATTTGGTAAGAAATCACAAAAAAATCATGTGGATCCGAAGGTAAATCGGTGTGTGAAAAATATTGTTTATCTAATATTTTCTGCCGGTCAAATAATAATTCTGCTGCTCAAATAACAATTCTGCTGGTCAATTAATTATTTTGTTGTGCGAGTATTTATTAAGCTGTTAAAATTTGTTAAATTGCCGATATAACCAAGTTTGTTTGTACAACAAGTGTTGCGCTTATTTTTTATTTATTGCCGATGAAAACATTGTTTGCTGTGCAAATGACTTAAATGCTGATTTTTCTTGCCGAACGAATGGATAATTAGCCGAACAAATAATTAGTTCCCTTATAGAATTGTAATAAAGTTACAAAACGATATTGTAAGTTTTAATATATTACATATCTTGTGATCTGCCTATTGACATCGTAGGACCCGAGGGAGAATAGGTGGTAAACATTGAAGAGGCGATGTGCAATGTTCATGATTTGGATGTTCGATTATTTGTGTGAATTTTGCTGATTTTAATATTTTGTGTTTTATTTATTATCAAACATCTGTTTTGCGCCATAAAAATAAATGGACCAAAAAAGTTTCCTGATATTCCCTAAATACAAAATCAGAGTAAACCGTAATACAATATTAATAAAAATAAATTGTGAAAATATTTGAAATTTTAGGTAGTCACATGTTCCATACAAATGTGATTTTACACTCCTCAACAAAAACCGTGAAACATAAACTTGTATAAAAAAACTCGTTCTTGAGATGCAGGGAATCCACTAGCTACTCGTTTGTGAAACAATACTGTTCATCAGGGCCGTCTTTGAACATGCTGGGCCCATAAGCACAGTGGCGGTACGAGTTCCTAGATGGTACAGTTGATTCACAGATTCTCAACTTCTCGATTTAATAATTTGGCTTACACTCAAAATATCATCTTCAGCTTTCTCCTTAGAATAGGTGGTATAGGAATTTGAAATGTTTTGTAACAGAGGGTACTCACAGAATCCTAGATTTGGCATTTTTATTTCTTATTTATTCATTCTTTGCTGTTCATTGATCACAATTCATACAATTTTATAGAAAAATGCATTCAAATAAGATATTATCAACATACAGAGGGCGAGTTTATCGCAGAGGTGCGATCTCTTTCAACTAACCGAATGTTTTTTGGTCAATATCTCAGAAGTGCGGGTCTATTTTTAGGTTTCCAGTTTCCCAAATTTATAATTAGTTTTCTCTCAAAATTTCCATCTCCCCGTCACTAAAATTTCACTTTGATTAAAGGAAATATATCACATTCGTCTCAATGTTGTTAAAGAATACTTTGGAATATTTGGGAATGAAAATCGAAAAAATAGACTCCTTTTTTGTCTAGACAAATATGATCCCATTTCAGCGCCTCTTGTGTCCTTATGGTAAAGACGAAACTGGTGTTCTTTGTACCTACTACTACTACACCATCACGGCATATCCCACAAGTGGGGTAGCCAGCAAACCAGCTGAATGTTATAAACATGCAAGCCGTCTTCCCTGTGCCAACAAAAATTTCAGACATTCAGGACTGGTGGCAAACCTCATCGCTGAATTTGAAATGTAAAATGTCTTTATTTTTTCGAACACCTGCCTTTTACAGGACACTCAAAAACTTACGGAAAAGAGTGAGAGACCAATTCTTTGTCGGGTGCTCCATTGTATCTGCAGTAGAGATACTCGTAATCAATAGTTACCTAATATTGGCACAAAAGTTGAATCGATGTTCAATCCAATTTCTCATCGTCTGCAACTAGTTTTTATTATTATTATTATTATTATTATGTTTGTTGATTTTAAGTACCTATAAGTAATTGTATTAAAATATGTCTCGGTCAAGTGTTCTGTGTTACATAAGAATAAATTTGGACAAATAAACCTTCGAATCCGAGTATTAACTTTAACAATACAGTCAAATCTCGATAACATGTTTATGGGTTCACAAACCTCGATTATTCTAAAATCTTATAAGTCTAAAAAAAATGTACTTGAGACTGACCAAGAACACCATAACTGGTGAAGGTTATTGAAAAAATAGTTCAAAAAATGTTTGGTAAAAGGGTGTATTTAGGAGCAGAAGCGAATGCCTCCCCCTAGAAGATCTAATATCCTGGTATCACTAGCGGAGGACTGTTAAAAAAATTACTTTAAAGTATATATATAATGAATAGATCCCCACTTTTTTCTGAGTTTTCGAGTGTCCTGTGAAGGGCAGGTGTTTGTTCACAATTCAACGACAAGGCATGCCACCCATCCCGAATGTTTTAGCTTTTATTGGTACGGAGAGGATGACTTGTAAGTTGCTACCCCACTTGTGGAAAATGCCGCAATGGGAAGAATAAATTAAATAAATGTGAATATGTTTGTGGGAATTATGGGAATGTGACATGACAGAAACTCTAAAAATTAACTCTTGGCTTCCAAAGGGCTGAATCTGCCTAAAATACCTACAATTGAATTTTCGACAATAACGAATTCTAGTTATCAGAGTTTGACTGTATTACGCTGCAGTCGCCATGCAAGACAATAATTTTGTCTCCTTTTATGGATTATATATTTGCAACAACAAACTCAACAACTTGCATTTACTTACAACTTTTTTTAATGTGATTTTTAGTTTTTTTTTTTATATATATATCATCGTGGAGGGGAGGGCAACGGCTCGACGCGCTTTTATTTTTACCACAAAGTTGACTGTTATTTTCTCTTCTTATTTACCTTACTCCTTCCCTTCCGAATTCCAAAATCACCACAAAAAATCCTATACAATCTTCGCCTATTACCATACTGCATTGTCGCTTCTAGCGTGCAGATAACTTCTCTCTCTGCATGCTCTGCCCTTTCCAGAGTAAGCCGTTGGTTGCTTTCACGAAATATCCCACTGCTCATTGCTACAGTATAACATAATAGTACTGTGTAATTTATCGAGGTTGTTATTATTTATTTTAGCTCTGGGCATCTTTGAATTTTAATTTAATAGCCACTGTCTACCATTTTGGTAGCAATCTATATCTTGACATGTCGTTGGTGCCTTTTTTGGACAACGGTAAATTTTATGCAACAATTTAAATAGAACACTAATTGATAATTTAATGCAAAAGGTGATTAAAATATTCTAAGTGTTGTTTTTAGAACTCGTACAATTCTATTTATTGATTCCCTCACGCCGTATCTCAAATGGGGTAGGCAGAGAGAAACGAACGCCGTAATGAATAATGATGTGTCTTCCTCCACATTAATGCAATTCCTCGTGCATGCACGCTTATTATTTTACTCAACTAGCACCCGTTCTTTCAAATTATCCACGCTATTCGAAAAGACAGAGAAGAGAGCTCGCATTTTTGTTTAATCATTTAAAACTCGAAAACAATTAAAATGACACCGTTTTATCAATTTCATTGTTCACTCGGTTGTAAATGTTTTGCCATGACATTATCTTGCAGTGTTGGCAGATTTAATAGGACTTAAAAGGAATTACTTAAAAAATTTAGCGGGGATCTGCGGGACATCCACGAAGCGGGACCAGAGGCGGTGAGCTGGCTCTCGACACTAGAGCCAAGACTGTAGAGGACACGACGCAGCCCACATGGGTTAAGATTCATCAACACCGAGCCATACGAAAAGTAAAGTAAGTAAAAGGAATAGAAGAAGAAATGGAGAGAACTTGCGTATGAAAATTAATTAACTAAACACACTAATTAATTTATATTTTAGGAATATAGGCATTTTTAAAATCTACAATGGCATCTATTGAAATAGCTCAAAAACAAAATGTCATGTGTCACAAATTTGTCCAAGACTCAAACCAATTTTCACAATATCTATTCTACTGTTCAATAGATGTCGAGTAGATGCACTCTTAGCAAATACTCAAACCGTCCCAATCGCGACATTCCTATTTTAAACCAGATGTCGCTATGCCCGTTTTTATATCTATTCTACTCAACAACAGATGGCAATGTGTGCCATTCCGCGATGAAGTGAAAATTTTGCATTCATTAATCATTATGCCGGCAAAATTTACATTTTGGGCGTCTTGCGAATTAGTAGGTACTTGAAAATTCATTATAATTTAATGAATTACTTTCAAGTTAATAAGTATTTGGTTGTATAATTATGGGCAAGTGTGTTTTATGGTTGTATTTTATAAATATTTTAGACATAAATTTCCACTGCCACCTATGTTCTGTTCTTCTATTCGGGGACGATGACCGCTTGCTCCAAATGAACGAGTCAAAGCCCTCATTGTGCAAAGTGCATGGCAAGCGTGATAGAAACAGACCAACAGAAGATAATATTATTTTAAGAGCACATTGTCGGCAAAATATATCTCACAGGGTAAATTTTTCAATAACAAATTGTCGCATTTTAGAATTTGGAACTTCTCCAGATTATCACACCTAAACTTCGATTTTTTTTTAATTATAAATATGTAGTATACCCGGAGAATAAGAATCTGATGGAATTTTGTGGTTGTTAATTATTTGCATTTTTCATACGCATTTGACATGACACAAGTACTGAAATTTTTACGTTTGACTGATTTGTATGTTAGGTTAGAGTTAGTCTGGTGTTATTCTATGCAAAAGCACATTTATTGACAAATCATTTCTTGGGTGAAAAACAATATAATTACGTGAATATAAGAGGTTAATTAATTAATTTAATTTTTACCTCATCTGGAGTTTTACCAAGAATTTTCTTATTTGTATGGTGAATAAGACGGTAAAATAATATAAAGAATTAATGACGACTGAATTAATCTAAAGGGAATAAAAGCTACCTACACATATCTCTACATCATTAGGTATATTATTTTATTCAAAAAACAGTGAATGCTTCGGGGAGTCCTGAAACAGTGAATGCTTCGGGGAGTCCTGAAACAGTGAATGCTTCGGGGAGTCCTGAAACATCATAAGTTTCCCACTCTTTAAGAATATTGTCTAAATAATGCAGGTCGTATTCATTAAAGGATACTATTTAACCAAGTGTCAGAAAAATAAAATTATAGGTTGCAAAAAATACGGAAATGTGCAAACAAAATTACATTAGACATTAGTTTTTTCGGTCGTCCATTTAAATATTCCCCTTCGTAAAATATCACGTATAAAATAAATAATATCTTCAATTGACAATGAATGAGTTACGACATGGAGAAAACAGCCCATATTTTCATTACAGGCAGTTAATCCATAAGCTAGATAATCAATTTATGGGACGTGTGCTCTTGATATAAATAACTGAAATAATATATTCAACACCGTGTTCAGCAATGTTACCCGTATTTAGTACTAATTATAAATAGACAATTACTCCACTATTTCCTCTATATCTTTGATTCTATTGTAAAATTGATTTACGCTGAAGACTATTGTTGCTTATAACATAATAATTGATTAACCTCGATATTTCTACTAATCATTCGTCCCACCTACTCATTAATACAATAATAATTATCCATTATTGCTTGAAGATATACATAGATATGTAAGTGTGTAATAATATTAAAGATTTATATTTTACACATAAAACATTATGAAAGCCATCAGCCTCATGTCAGTTGATATACCTAAATGGAATTGGAAGGTCTTTTCCTAATGTCGTAACAAGTCACAAAATAATACTTGAGATAGTTTTAATTGGAATAATTGTCAAAACTTTATGCACATACTTGTAAAAATAATAGTAAAATATGCATTATCCATTTCTTCGTTTGCCAAGGCGAATACATCATTTTAAGGGTAAGTATATAAAGCAGAACAAAGCTCCCTCAGTCTACAAAGGGCAGAATAAAATGACGTAACTAGGACAATTTATACATGTTTGTCAGGAGACCATGACTCACAACGAGGATAACTGTAAAAGAGAGTCAGAAATTCATTGCATCCTGGACAGAAAAAAATGCGACAAGGGAGGGGAAATTTAACATTTGAATTTAACCCGTCTCTACGTTGGACCTGAAAAACTTGTAAAGAATGATGGCTTTTTTTAAATATGTATCTACTATCTAGGTTCTTGTTACAAACCCGAATACAACCTTATACACATATGTCACAGAAAGTTAAAGGTTAATATGTCATGAAAGGGGAGTTTGCCGGCATCTGGGATCGAACCGCGTACTTTTTGTGCATGAGGCCGAGACTCTACCTCCAGGCTACCGAAGAACTCAAAAATGTTGACAACTCACTCGATTTCGGGTGCTTTGCCAAGAAAGTAACAAGATTAAATTCACTGTTATTGGCCTTATTTTTTTGTTACGTTGATTTAAGTTACTTATGTATTATGTGCTGTTGTGTTTAAATTAATAAATAAATTAAAAGGAGAAGATGGCGGATGAAATATGCAACTTCATTGAATTCATTGAAAGTATGCGATATTCACATAAAAGCTATTTTGATACCATGCTGATGATAATATTAAATTTATTTGTATGTATTTTATACTTAAAAGACAGTCGGTTACGTAACGTAGGCAGATATTATATATTATTATTATGAGTAAATATTGTTGTTGTTATTATTATTGTGCTCAGTGTGTTACTCCGCGGCACCTTGTCCATATATGGTGCGATGGGGCAGACACATGGCCATATTGTACCATTACCAACAACCTACCGATACATACAACATGCAGTCATATACCTAACATATTAATTATAGGTACTAGGTATATTGAAGATCTTCTTAATAATGAATATCATTCGTACACAGTTCATATTGTATGTAACTAAGTACTTACCTAAAGTATAAATATGGCAACACATAAATGAATTGCTTATTTGCATACTAAGGCCTGTATCTACCAATGTGGATAATATAATTATTTTTAAGACAAAACCACAACTCAACATAGGTCATAAAAAATAATACAACGCTTTTTATCAATAACAATCTGGACAAGTCAGCTAAGAAAATTATATGTATCCAGCTACAATCCATTGGATTGGTCTGAAACGAGTTTAGATTTTCTTTTCTATTCCTTCCCTATTTTCTGCTAGTCTCTTTAATTCTACATATGTGCCACAGTTCATGTCCTTCTTCACTTATTCCATATAGGTGTCTCTTGGTCGGCCTCTACCATTTCTGTCTTGGGTCATGCCTTCCATGATGGTAATGAGCAGGCCTGGGTGCCTGATGGATCTTCAGCATGTGTCTGTAGCACCATAATTCAAAGGCCGCTAGCCGTCTTCTTTCACTCTCGCTGATGGTCCACGTCTCGCTACCAAATTATCTTTTACAAAACATCGCTCTACACTCTACAGTATAGTCTACAGCAGTGATATCAACTCAGAGTATTACAAATGTTGTTGAATGACACCTATCGATTCACGATTGGCGATGAAAATGGGCATAATGTTATTTCAGGAAGCGCAGGCAAGGACCAACTATCACAAACATTCTATTATAAATCGCCTTCACATTCTAGGAAATAAATTCAATAATTTAATAGACTTGTTCCATGATCCAATCCACATACTAAAGTTTAATCTATTTGCACATTACAATCACATTTATATGGACAATAATCAGGAATCAATATCTTAGCAGGAACCCTTCCTCCTTTATATACCTACCCATGTTTTTTATATACGTTTGTAATATTGATTTATTAATATTGTGTTTGGTACCTATGTTTTGTTTTGTTATGATATTGTTATGTAAAAAAAATATTGTGTAAAAGGCTAATTAGCCGTAAATAAATAAATAAATAAAAATAATGGGTATTTGCTGTAGTCTCAACAGGAATGTGTTAAAGAGCGAAAGAAGAAAATTCGTTGTATGTTCATTGTTTCTAGACTCTAAGTTTTTTACTACTTTTTCCGGAATCTCCAGTAAAAATCTTCTCCAAAGATCAATTACGACTTCCCTGTATCCAATAAAATCTAAAAAAAATCAATACATATATACCTACACGAGTGATGGTGTCCCTCAAGGTACTCTTCAAAGTACCAATTCAAGTTGCGTGCATAGAGCCTTAAAATTAGGTAAATACTTAACATTCAAGTAATCGTAAAATGATTCATACATAAATCATACCTTTTATTATCTCAATTGTTTATCAATTTATTATTTACCTATATACTATATAAAAATGTTTGTAACTTTTATTGATTTTGGAAGTATTTATAAATCCTCACTCATAATATAATATAGAATTAAATTCAATGGAAATACATTAGTTTTTGGGTTTTCAAATTTTACGTATTAAGCTGCTATTTCTTTCCTTTTTGCATTGGACAAACCAAGTAGTTAGAATATGAAAAAAATACCACAGTATTTATAAAGTTTGTTCCATTTGTTGTGAGGAAATAAATTTATTTCATTTCATTTCATTTCATTTCATTTTATCAAAAGTTAAAAAAATTTGTTTTTACACTTTTTGAACATTAGTTTAATTGCGCTTTATGTAGATGAAAGTTGACCGATAAGAGTACAGATTTTTCGACCACATGGTTTTAACATCCCGTATGACTCTCTTTTATAATATTCCTTTTCAATCACAGAGATGTTAATTATTATACCATCAGTAGGAATGGCGTGGGAAGGGGTGATAATAGCGAATTTTTTTTCAGAGTGGAAGAAAGATGCTTTTTCGGACATATCAATGTCAAAAAATGGAATGACAATTAATTTATATTTTTTGAGTACACCATTGAAGGAAACCCACCGACCACCCGGGTAGCGCAGAAGTCTGGGGATTTCCTTTTATCCGAATTCTATGCTACACAAATCTTGTCCACACCGGAAGCGCCATAGTGGGCAGCCTGAGGGGCTGGCCGACCAAAAACCACCATAACCTCCATGTGTGGAATCTTTTGACTACACTCCTTCGATGTCCCTCTAGCCGAAAGAAGCAAATACATTTACAATATAAAACTAACAATATATTTACAAAGGCATTTCTTTAACCTAGAAAACAAATCAATATTTAAAACAAAATAATACAAACAAAAACAACGAATAAAAAGGATGAAAAAAATGAGCAGAGAGCCGAGTTGAGTTCACCAAATAAATCAAAGAATATGAATGAAAGTCTATTGAAAATTAAATGTTGCATAATAAAAATTGTTTTAAGATTAAAAATTACATAAGGCCAAATAATGTGTAGATACTCAATTTCACTAGTTACAAAATTTAAAGAAGATTAGACATGAAAAATTGACATTAGTCGCTGCGAACATGTTCTGTACACACAGCATTAATATTATGAAACATGAAGCCAAACAAATGTATATTATAGTCAACTAAACTATGAGTGATACCCTCCTTTATTTTTGGAGATACATGGAATTAACTTTTCAAACATGAGGTATCCAAGTGCGAATGATTTTTTTTGCACAAACTCGTCGAATTGACTGCTTTTTGTTAAAATTGGGAATTTATGAGATTTAAAAAGATATTTTGAGTAAGTTAGTCATATACCTTTTAAGATCAATTCTGAACTGTCATATCCAAAACCTTTACTTTTTGTGCAAAATGTTTCTCTTTTCTGATAGTCGATATATTTAAGAGACCTCGAAATGTAGGCAACTCGAAATATTAATAATAATAATAATAAATTAGATGACATTAAATTATATGCACCAAATCATACTAATCTAAACAGATTACTGTCAGTAACAAAAATTTTCACTGAAACGATTAAAATGGAATTTGGTCTTGATAAATGTGCAATTTTAAATGTCAATAAAGGAAAAATTACACAAGCACCAAATATTGAAAGTGATGTAATAAATATAAGAGTGTTAAATTTAGATGATCATTATAAATATTTGGGCCTAAATGAATTATTATGTTTAGATCATAAAGTATTAAAAAATGATATTAAGAAGAAATTTTTTATTAGATGCAAAAAAGTTTTAAATACATATCTTTCGGGACACAATAAAATTAGGGCTGTTAATACATGGGCAATTCCTTTATTATTATATACATTTGGGATACTCAAATGGAACCAGACGGAGCTGGATGTTATCGACAGAAAATTCAGAACCATGATGACAGGGTATCGTATACATCATCCAAGATCATCTATAATGAGACTCTACCTCCCAAGGAAATTGGGAGGAAGGGGCTTATTGAATATTAAAAATTTACACAATCAGGAAATTCAATCTTTAAAAACTTTTTTTCATAATTCTAGGAACAAAGATGGGTATGATGATATAATATCTTGTGATCAGGGTTATTCACCGTTGTGTTTATCGAACTCTAGTGTCTCTTTACCGATATTGAATAATGATGATAGAATGGACATATGGAAATCCAAGTCTCTCCATGGTCGATTCTATGAAGTGTTAACATCTCAGAATGTTGATACTGTGGATTCGGTTCATTGGTTGAGATTTGGAGATCTTTTTGGCGAAACCGAAGGATTTGTTTGTGCCATTCAAGACCAAGTAATAGTCACAAACAATTATTCTAAATTTATAATGAAACAAAATATTTCGGATAGATGCAGAGCCTGTTATCGGGAGGGAGAGACATTAAGACATATTTTGTCTGGATGTTCTCTTCTTTCCGGAACAGACTATTTGAAAAGACATGATCAGGTAGCAAAAATATTACATCAAAATTTAGCTTTGAAATTCAAATTAATTGAACAGGAATCAAAATTACCATACTATAATTATTGTCCAGTATCGGTACTTGAAAACAATGACACTAAACTCTACTGGGATCGACCAATTCAAACTGATCGAACTATTATAGCTAATCGACCAGATATTGTGTTGGTCGATCGCAGATGCCGTAAAACATACATCATAGACATCACTATACCGCACGATGAAAATTTAAATAAAGCTGAGCAAGATAAGATAATAAAATATCTTGATCTTGCTCACGAAATCAAAGATATGTGGAGAACACCTAACACAATCATCGTGCCTATAGTGTTGTCTGTGAATGGTTTAATACCTAAGAGTCTGTCAAACAACCTCAGAAAACTGGGAGTAGATGACAGGCTCAAATACAGCATGCAGAAGGCCGTACTTCTATCGTCCACCAGGATAGTAAGAAGGTTTTTGTCCCTGTAGCTCTGTAAGTGATCTCCCATGATTGTACTATTTCATAGAACATCATGGAAGAATCAACTCGAATAATGTTGGGGTTCTACATTTTGAATATAAATTTATTTTAATATTTTATGGTTTTTGTTATTTAATGTTATATTTAAATTTTATTGTTAATCTTATATTGTATTTAAAATGTAGAATCTAATATTGTTTTGTTAAATAAATGAGATATGAGATAATAATAATAATAATAAACTTTATTGTACAAAACATATGGATACAAATGATAAAGTTACATGGTATAAACGAATAATTTTGCACAATGGGCGAGTTTATCGCAGGGACGTGATATCTTCCAACTAACCCAATAAAATAATAAACAAATTGAAAAAGAAATATATATGTAAAAATAAAAATAATAATAAATCTTTAAGAACATAGAAACTAAAATATGTAATACATATTATTAAGTAGTTAAAATAATAATAATAATAGTAATAAACTATAATAAATAATACATACATACAAATAGATACAAAAATAAATATTGTAAATATAATACATACATGAAAAAATTATTATAAGTGCGAAATGTAAAGCAACACACATGTTGGGGAAGGAGGGGTTAAGGGGATGGACTGCTCATTGTGAATGAGTACACGAGAAGAAAGAAGAAAAAAAAATGTATGTAAGGACGAATCTATGTGACGACAAAAATGACTAGTGACCATTGATCTTCCTCTTGAAAGTATTAAAAGACATACATGTTCGGGTTTTTGATGGAAGCTGGTTCCATAATCTGGCACCATGGACTGTAAAAGAGTCTGTGTAACAACTTGAATGATGGGTCGGGATAGCCAGGAGATTATTAGAAGATGATCGCAAAGGCAATCCATGAGAATTTAAGAATTCAAACCTTTCCTTAAGATACAATGGGACAGTAGGATCATAGATAATCTTATGAAGAAGACAAAGAGTGTGAACATCTCTGCGTTGGGGAATGGACTTCCAACCAAGGAGCTCACGATATTCAGATATGTGGTCAAATTGTGAATGTGAACTAACAAATGTGAAATATTGTTGCATGATTCTACGCAACCATTTTTGAATATTGATTATTAATTTATTTGCAATATTTTCGTGATCGAGCATGATATTTTTACAATTTTTTTTTATAATAACAAAATTTTAACATATTTTAATGTGTTTTCAAGAAAAAAATTAAAAATTTCAAGAGATTCATATAGAAATTATCGATTGAAAAACACCTTCCGAATGTGATCCCCAAAATATTCGTATGTTGAATCTCATCCATTCAATTGAATTCTCCACCAACTGAATAACTTCTTCTCGCTCTTTTCGCATTTCTAAGTCCTAAGCTGCTAACCCCACATCTAACTTTATGTTCCAAAACGGAACAAAATCAATTGTCTCTTGATCATATTATTTTTCCAACAAATCTACATACATACAAGCAATCATTCCAATTTTTTTAAATATATATTACGTACTCACTTTGAATAATGATTCAAGATTAGTTTTGAGGAGATTAGACATACCTCATACCTATCACAGCTAATAATTCTTCTTTGGGTGAAGGTTACCAGACTAGCACATACATATCTACACACATATTCTGTTATATCCAATCGCTGACACGCCTTCTGGCATGTTATAATATGTAACATACGTGTAATTGCATGTTATATTGATTATATTAGATACAATAATAATACATATGTAATTGTTCTATTTGACAATATATACAATAGATTCATAAAATTATTGTCTCTATGTTTAAATCAGAAGCCTACTGTCTGTGTCAGGAACTATAGGACCAACCCATCGGCAATTGTTTTATAAGTTAATGAATGAATTATTGTTTTTGTCCTATTTTATCCAACAGCGTTCATGAGACTATTGAAAACTTCTGTCATTAAAAATGGGTCAATTTAACTTTGTGTAGATATACTTATAGTCGATAATATGGAGTTCATTCAAGAATGATTCTAATTCTACATCTGTGATATAATAAAAAAATGGCTTTTAGCGTTATGATGATGAAAATGGACTATTTTTACAATGGCAACATTTAACGATCATTCAACATATTATATTATATTTAGAGTTTTCAATTTGTCTTTGAATCGGGTGATGTGTTTTATTTTGAAATTTAATGTATGACATGTAGTGTCCTGGTTAGATGGAAGAAATTACTACATAGGGATAATCTTAACATTACATATCGTCCTACTATTTTGAATTCAGTATAGTTTAGTTAACGCAGTTATATAACATAAAATAACATGTATAGACAATCCACACAGACTGAGCTGGTCCCAAACTAAGTAATGGATCTTGTATTATAGGTACTAACAAGACGATACAATGCACTGAACACATATGCATGTAACACCCAAACTCAGGACAATTTGAAAAAGGTCATTCTTCATTTTGCCCTGGCCGGGAATCGAGCCCGGCACCTCGTGACTCAAAGGCAAGAGCGTTAGCCTCTGCGCCACACCGGTCGCTATAATGATATAATGATGATGTGCAAAAAGAATAAATAAATAAATGATTGGTACATTCCATCAGACTATTTAATGTACCTACCTACCGATCCATTCAGAACAATATATTAATAAATACGATCCACACCACACGTTCTATTGCGGGCAAAACTCTCAGAAACAGAAAAAGAAATACTGAGATTAGGAACATAATGCAACACGGAGGACATCGTAAGACGGAGTAGGAAAAGGAGACGATTCTGGAGAGACCATGTAGATCGGATGGCTGAAAACAGAATCGTACATATAGCTGCTAAGGAAACACCAGTCAGTTCACGTCCCCGAGGAAGACCACCAAAAAGATGGAAAGACAGCTGGTCTTCAGCATTACAAGAGGCGTCAACTTCTGAACTTACAGATCGATGATCTACATCAATAGGAAGAAGAAGAAGACTATCCACAGCATTAGTTTCAGAATGTATGTAGATACATTCATTATTATGTTTATGTAATCATAGAATACTTCAGGAGTGACATTATATTTTTACGATTAGATGTTTGTTATTCAACTTATTTTATTCATTGAGTTATTTCCACATGATCATTTAATTAGGCTCATTATAGCGATTAGCATATAAATTACCATCTCTTATTATAATATCAAATTTAATACAATTCATATTGAAATCAAATCAATATAACTTCTTGAGTAGATAGGTATCTTACACTAACTAACGCATATACCTAATAATATGTATCACTGTGACTTGACTATTTATAGACTGTAGGTATTGAGTGCGGTCTATAATATCATAATTTGACTATCAAGTTCCATAACTCAACATGTAGAAAATTTTGATTTAATTAGTCTTGATACCCGATACCTGATACCCAGAGGCAAGTCCATATCGGGGATTCCACAGTGGTTTGTCGTGGCCGCTTAACCGACTCGGACTTGGAGCATCGTGGAAATTCTTCCGTTACAAGGTATCGGGAAGTCCGCATGCGATTTACCCCCCCCCCCCTCCCGTATAGCTCCATCCTGGCCTCCAGGTTATACACACAGACTACAACTCCGAACTATCCTGAATCCGCAGGACGCAAGGACCAACAGAAGAGGACACACAATCAAGACCACTCCTTCAATTTTCGAACAACAAAAATACTGTATAAAATGCACGGCTCCCTTTATATATTAAGATTTAATAAAAAAAAAATATACCTGCCTATTTTTAATTCCACAAATAAATATTTTAAAATTGTTTAACTATTGAATTGAACAAAGACAACGTATGTCTTTAACAGTGCGATTACTATATAGCGCGCATTATTTATTTTTGTTGTGTTTTTAAAGCATAATATAAATTTATTTATTTGGATACATACATGATAAATTAAACAATATTACATAGTCTTAAAATATTAAAGTAATGTATACAATTCAGTTAAAAACAAAACAAATCACATCAACAAACAAAATTAAACCAATATCAGTACAATACAAATATAATTCAATATTACATCTATAATATATAATCCCAAATACACATAATATACAAACAACCGTCGCAGAAAAAATACGTAAATATACAGAACTAGCAGGAGAAATAAAAAATATTTGGCATTCTAGGTCCGTTTGTATAATACCTTTAATCATGTCAGCTACAGGGGTAACTCCGAAATCTTTAATAAATAATTTTCAAAAATTAGATTTATCGGTTAATTTGTACATTAAAATTCAAAAATCTATTATAATACGCACTTGTAATATTGTAAAAAAGTTTTTGAACACAGATATTTCAGGCACAATGCTGGTATTTTGAACCCGCGTTCTGAGCCTAATCCTTTGATATCCTGTATATCTGGATAGGTGAATTTTTCCCGGCATTAGACTGTTAAGTTTTTGTGTGACCATGACTGATCATATGGAGACTTATCTGGTTGTATAATGCTGAGAAGTGTGGATGGCAATTCTGCCGCCACGTAAAAAAAAAATGTCGATATCTCGAATACAAGACATTTCTACTATTCTACTTGTTGAGTTATGGAACTGTACAGTCGATATTATGATACTTTGAGTTATTATGAATGAACGTGTGGCTTGAGACAAGAATGATATCACTCCACCTATTTATATATTAGTGGGATTCTACTTACCTTGTTGCAGATATACTTACCTTTAGATTCTAATAGACACAAGCAAATAACTACCTATATCCAGTTATATTATTTGACATATAATTATTATCTATATCAGTGTTTCCCAACCGGTGGTTCGCGAACCCCTGGGGGTTCGCTATGTGTACGAAGGGGGTTCGCGAAAATAATAGCGTAATGGCGGGATTTTAAATGGCCAAAGAATCTCCTTATTTAACTTCTGGCTCATTATAAAACCAGAATATTATTCATAAAAAAAGCCATAGACGTTCTATTACCATTCTGCACAACATATCTGTGCGAGAAAGGATTTTCAACATATACTTATCTGAAAGATAAATATAGAAACAGGTTAAATGCAGAACCTGATCTTAGACTGAAATTGTCAGATATTGAGCCAAACTTTCAATTGCTTTGTTCCATGAAACAGCCAAAAATATCTCATTAAGAGCTTTTTCAAAGGGAACATGTGCTGAAATAAGAACCAGTTTGTTAAATTTATTTTGTATTCAATTTTTATAGCTTATTTTAGTCTTATTAATATTAATCATTTTAGTCTTATTAATGTTTGTGCAATATGTAAAATAAATGTTCTACAAAATTTTATTGTTTTTTGTCTATCATTAACGACTACATAGGGGGTTCGCCAAATTCTGTTGGATTTTACTTTTGGTTCGCGAGGAGAAAAAGGTTGGGAAACACTGATCTATATCATAAAAATATCTCCTACAACTGGAGTTGTCAGTAGACTAACTATACTGCATTTTTAAACTTTATTTTAATTAGTAAGTTATACCTTTTACATAATATGTTTAAAATAAATGTGACATAATTTTATTACTCTGTAAGTGAGAAGTGTTACTTTCAATGACATGGCAACAACTTTACAATGCAGGTTCCTTAAAAGTTTTGCATTAAGATGTGATTATTTTATACAAATTACAAACTACATACCGCAAAGGTATTGCATGTCAGATTGTTCTCTCTGTGCCAAGGAGTCAAAATTGCCAATTGATATGTATTTTTTTATTTTATTTATTTATATACATACATACAGTTTACACAACACAAGAAGTCGATTAATAAGTACATTATGACTAAAAATACATATAAATAAGTATTATACCTCATGAAGTCAAGTCCTGTGTAGAGTCCTGTAATTATATTATTGTTTTATCATACACAGTTGTATAATTATATTCAGTGACTTACTATATACTCAGGATTTTCTCCCGGTAACCCCAGGTAACATTAACACACGTGCCAAAAGTGTCACCCATTTCTGTGTTCGTTTGTAAACAATTGCATACTATTTTATCATTATTTGGCTTTTTGAGTTTTTATTCACCTCCAGATCGCATTTACGCTATTATTTGACACTATATTTTTTTACTTTTACAAAACAAATTAGGTAAACTATTTATAATGTGTATTTCAACAAATGTTTTAATGCACAGTCATAGATATATTCGGGATATTTTCTGGGGAGGGGACAGCTGCCCGAATTACTGCTATTTTGCTATACTTTAGTAGCATAATATTTAAAAAAAAATCTAGATATTCCTTGATACGCCTTTGTACACTATAATATAATATTAATATATAATAGACCCATACATAACTCAGGACAGACAGAATTATATTTATAATATTATTTAGTAATGATTGTTTCCTGCCATTGTCATAGTGTGGGTAGGTTGCTTGGACAAGGTAAACTCTATTCATCTCTACCTACTCTTTGTAGATACAACTAAGCAATATAGACACCCAGATATCTTTGATACATATCACAGCACACGTGGGGTTATCACCGAAACCCAAAAAAAGGAATGGATGACATAGAAGTTAACTCTTGTAACATCCATGTGTGAGAGAGGGTGCAACCCCTTCTAACTAGTCCAAGTTCAAGTTCTACCCGACGAACTGCCAGATGCCGGTGTTTCTTCTTCTTTGGGCTTCTGTGGTAACCTCGCGTATGCTATTATTTACTATCAATTCGTGATTGTAAAAATAAAAATATTTACAAATGAATAAAAATATCTCTAGAAATGATACTTTTCTATAAATGTCGGTTCATACTTGTTCAAGATCCTTGATTTCAGCTGCCTTTCTTTTAATTTTGCATCACCGTAACATACCTTCTACATTATATGTCTAAAATGCATATTTTGTTAATAAGTTGGGAATTTTTTACCAAGTTATGATACTAAAGTTCTACAATAGTTTTGTGCATAGTTCCAACTACTGCGCTATAAGTACATAGGTACCTATGTTTATACATATTTATATGCGCTAAACCTAATGATATCAATGTATACATATCTATAGGTATATATTATTGTATAATAATGTACCTACGTGTATTTGTATGCTGAGTGAGTATGTATTGCTGTTGAGTGTTGGTAGTGCAGTACTTTTTAGCAACAACTATAGGCTGTACTCTGCATAGTCATGGCATACTTTTCACAAGGCTATGGTGCCCTATTCATTTATATTTTGAAAATTATATTCTGATATTTTGTGTCCATTTTGAAGCTTGGATTACCCACCTATGATGTTCAACTCTCTTCTATCCTGGACTTGTTGCACCTTAAAACCTTCCTTACATCATCTACTTTTGGGTGTTCCAACGCCTCTCCTTTATGTTCTCGGTAGTCACACCACGTATCCTATTCTCCAGTCTTGATTGATGGATGCGAGATTTTATTATTACTATCGATCGATTTCTTATAAACCCTATTCTTGAAAGACGCAATCGACTTATGTCGCACGATATCACGCGACATTATGTCGAATGATGTATTACCACTCGAGATGAATGTCGCATTGATCGACATGCCAAAAATTGATAAAAAAAATGCCCGCTGTGAGTCACTCACTTGTGAGTCCTAACTATATTTTTATAGAAACAAAAATAAATAAAGTGGCTACCAATCAAGGAAATCACGTTGGAAGTAATAAATAATAAGTTTTAAATTAACTAAATGTATGTATGTTACATTATATAAGTAATACTAAACAATGTTTGCAAACTTTGCTGATTCTCTAGTTGTAATGATTTGCTGTGTATTATTAATTATGTCATAACTGATAGTGTTCGCGAATAAAAATAAAAAATATGTGATCTTCCACCAAGTACAACATAGACTACATAAATATATGCTTCCTTACGATATGCTTAATATTATATTGTGATGTTGTAAATTTTTTTTTTACAAATACAAAGATTACGAATTTACTAAAAACGTAGGCAAGAGGAAAGAATGACAAAGAGGATATACTTGGCTGGGTGTGAGGAAGCGCGGGCTTTCGAGAACTATATGGCTTGAACATGTAGATCAAATTCTCAAGGACGGCCGTGTTTTGAGTAAGAGAAATCGACGTGCGTGCATGAGAAATTGTATGACTGTGGAGGAGGCGAAAGAAGTATGTAAGGACAGATCTAATTGGCGTTCCGTTCTCTCTACCTACCCCACTTGGGATACGGCGTGAGGGAATAGATAGATAGAGAGATAGACAAAAAACGTACGCCTTTGACAACAATGATTAAAGTCCAAGATATACTTAGAAGGTAAATAATATTGTGTACATAGTGTAAAAAATAAGTGGAAACTATTGGTTGGCAACTAGACCCGGTATCGACTATTTTCTTGCGGAATGGCGTGATGAGTCATCGACCCATCACTTGGGTGAATGTGTGGGTAGCTACTACAGTATTAGCTATACCTATCTATCGACTGGAAGTACCTATACATACGCATTACGTTTTGAATGTTAGCTCAGCAATGGTTTTTCTTCTCTGTACTGCATAGTGGAGGCGCTACTGTCGCATGTGTGACATAATACAGTGCGCTGGTGGGAGTGTACATTGGTACAACACTACATACATTTGCAAAACACATGGCGTTTTAGAAGCTAAAATAAAAGGTTTATAATTTTATATACTGAAAAACGACTAAATTTAAAAATTGTTTACTCATTTATCACGGTCATTTATCTTCAATGTCTTCGTATTTTGGTTGGTTAGCTGGAAGATATTTGCCTCCAGACAATAATCTCGCCAATTGATCATATTTTTTGTGTTTGTCTTTTTCTCCTTCTAGATCGGTCATTCGTTGCTGAGGATTGTGACAGCCATAAACATATCACATATTAGCTGGGCTGTAAAATATAGTTCTAGTACCTACAGTGATGGGAAAACTTTCCAAGAGGAGGGCCAGATAAAATTTTAAAAAAATATCCAGGCGGGCCGGAAAAAAGACCAAAACAGTTTTTTTAAGTGTTAACCTTTATTTTTGACTTTTAAATCATACACAACTTATAATATGCTACAAAAAGGTAGGTACATAAATTGATTATTCTTTAGATGAGGGTGAAGGCGTATGTGACAGACGAAACTGTGACTGAGCTTCTAAAATTTGTTCATAATTTATAGTGTTATTTAAAACCATGTCGCGGGCCGGATTGACTACCCCGAAGGGCCGTACTTAGCCCGCGGGCCGTACTTTGCCCATCACTGGTATAGTGAATATTGCATACCTGTACGATGTTTGTACATAGGTAAAGTATGAATCATGACACATAAAAAACTTGTTTACCAAATGTCAGCTGGTGGATAATATGATACAAACTGAACACATACCTATAGCTAGTTGATACATTTCTATCAATAATTTTGCTATAATTATAATGTATTTTGCTAAAACTGCTTGCACCCTCGGAACAACGATGGAAAATTTAATCCTTCCAGATGATGACATTAAACGAACCGTAGAAGGTGATGTTTGTAAGAAGTGGAGTGACTTGCAGATGGACGTATCACTCATAAAAGGAAAAAAATATAGGTCGATCCAGGTCCAAATCGCAAGAAAACCTTGGTTCCACAAAACGAAATTTAACAGATCTGAAATTACTGCCATATGTCGAATGCGATTTGGACACTGTAGACTGGACGCTCATCTTTTTAAAATTCAACTTGTTGAAAGTCCATACTGCGAGTGCGGCTTGAACGAGGAGACGCTTGACCATGTTTTCCTGGGGTGCCCTATCAGGGATGCGTATGATATTTTCGTTGATGCTCTTCAGAACGATTGCCAATTTCCTTTGAGTAATGAATCATTGCTGAGTATGACATCCGAATCAATCCATTTGTCCCTTCTCAAATCAATGAAGGCCAATTTCATTATTCTGTGATGACTATCTTCTTGACTATTTAACTATATTTGGAGACTGTTTTTGGCACAAATCATCCTAGTAGGATGCTATGCCATAAATGAAGGAAAAAAAAATGTATTTGTAACTACACACTAACACTTGCAACAACCAATTATTAACAATTCGCTGCGTAGGTTCTGATGCAGTTTTCTTTTTTTGATCAAATGTTTGTGCCATAAGATACAATAATAAATTATAGATCTCGCAATCCTTTTTATAAGTTTTCGAATGTCCTCTAAAAGGCAATTAATCATAAAGTAACAAGTAATAAATAAGTATAATACATATTCAGTGATAAGACTTGTCCGAAGAAAGAAATCGGCTTGCACTATGTATGAGAAATTGCATGAATGTGAAAGAGGCGAAAGAAGTATGTTAATATAGGCTTATATGGCATTCCGTTTTCTCTACCTACCCCACTTGGAAAACGGAATGAGGGTATAGATAGATAAAATATTAACATCTAAATAATATCAGCTTAAGTCAAACATTAGAAAAATTATGATAAATTTTTTTTTATAAAAATTTGATGGAATTAATCGGTCATTCATTCTTACACATTACGGTATTCCTCACAAGTAGGGTATCCAGCGAAACAATTACATGCAATAAACATGCAAGAAGGTATGAAATAGTTAAAAATAAAATCAATGCACAATTAATATTCTCTATCTCATTTATTCTTTTTATTATATCTTTTCTTTTATGTACTTAACTATGTACATCAATATTAATGTATCTCGTATCTCTCTCACATTTGGTTGGTTGGTAGAAATTGCCTAAAGGCAATAAACCCGACATTTGTGCTACTTTGTTTATACCACAATAAAGATTATTTTATTTTTATTTATTTTATTTATCTCAGATATATCTCTGCTCTATCTATACCATCGCGGCTTATCCCACAAGTGGGATGCCCAGTAAAATAATAATAGGTAAGTATATTATTTCCCTTTTCCGATAACAATATGAATAATTAACACCATCGTTGTAACCCTTAAATAAGACAATAAATTATTCTATATTAATAAGGTGACCAACCGTCCTTTTTTTGGAAAGACAGTCTTCCTTTTTTTAGTTATCTCTTCCTATGATAAACGTCTTTTTTACAGGTCTGTCTTCCCTTTTGATATTTTAAAACTTATCAAACAAATTTGTAAAATAGGTACTGTTTTTAACAAAATCGAGGATATCATGAAATATTTCAACTCACCTACTATCCCTTTCGGAAATTTGGCAACAGGGGGATGGAAATTAAAAATTTGAACTATACTATACTACTATACTATACCCTCACGCCGTATCCCAAGTGGGGTAGGCAGAGAGAACGGAACGCCAAACAGATCTATCTTTACACACTTCCTTCGCTTCCTCCACATTCATACAGTTTCTCATACACGCACGTCGGTTCCTCTTACTCAACACGCGGCCGTCCTTGAGAATTTGATCCACGTGATCAAGCCACGTGGTTCTCGGACACCCGCGTTTCCTCACACCCTTTCTTTCAGATAAGTATATCCTCTTTGTCACTCTTACCTCGTTCAAAAAATTTTAAACTAGAATATTTTTTCAAATTCGGAAGTGGCACAAAATGTATTTAACATAAAAACGACCGTCTTCCTTTTCATCGAAAATATTCTTTAACAAAACCGGGAATAGCGAAAATTTTCAAATTCCTATACCAAATCTATAAAATGCCCTCCTTTTCGCTGTCAAAAAGTTGGTCACCTTAATATTAATAATTTTGTATAAAATTCGATATCTAATGAAATCGTAATTATTATCATATTATATAACATAATAATATGGCTCTTAATCAAAGGGGACAATATTCTAATTAAACTTATCTATTTTCTAATTAGTTCTTATTAATTTAACAGTAGTATGGGTACCAACCTTCCCTATATATTATAATCATACATTATCTAATCACATAATAATGGATAAATCATCCAGCACATAGATAACAGAGTTATTGAGGATATCTTTTTGATAAGTTTTCAAGTGTTCTGTAAAAGGCAGAGGTTCGAAAAAATAATACATTTTACACATTAAATTCAGCGATGCAGTTTGCCACCAAACCTCTCAATTTTTTGTCGGCACGGAGAGGACTGTTTGTATGATTATTCCATACAGCTGGTTTACTGGCTGCTTGATTTTATTATGTAACTGATGATGTGCAAGAAGAATAAAATAAGTAAATAAAATAAAACATCAAGGATGAGCGGCACATCTCATCACTGAATTGAATATATTGTTTAATGTCCTATTCCTAATGTACCTTTTCAGGTCTCTAACAGGACACTATAAGGCTTAAAGAAAAGAGTAGGAAGTCTTTTCTTTGCCAGGGACTCAAACCTAACGTAATCTAACCAATGTAGAGTAAAGAATTGAATAGTTGTATAAAACACATCAGCTGATATCTTCATTTCGTTTTTGAGGAAAGAAATATCAAAACACAGTTCATCAATATAAAAAGGTGTGTCGATTTATAAAATAACATTATATTCAATCGTTTTGTCTGATATTATTATTCCTCCACCAATAAAAATACGGTCAATTCGTGCAGATGTGCATAGATATATATCAGCAGGTGTGTGGCCTGGGCTTGATGGAACTTAGTGACCTGGTGGTGATTAAAATGTGTTCACTGCTCTCCATGCTGTTGAATTATTTATATAATATTTTTGTGGGAATGTATTGTTGAACTTGCTGTCAGCTGAAAAACAAAAAGGACACATCTATCAATGTGACTTCTTTCAGAATATAAGTATATTAGAAAAAAATCATTGACTTCGATGTTTAAAATGATTTCCCATTAAAAATTATCTATTTTTTAACATCTTTAATTTTACAATCTGATAAAGATATCGAATTCAAAAATTTATTTACTGAAATAAAAGTGAAGACACTATGGAAAATTTTAAGGAAATTAACATAATTTTCAGAAAATTGACTTGTATTATATTTCTACCCCTTCAAGTTTTTTGGAGACTACCATAATAATATATATGATATCAATAATACCTATGTTACATATTTTTTTTTTACTGACTGACATGTTCGGATGCATATTCCACACAGTGTTGCCAACTCCGATTTTGAAAAGACTTACTCAGCTCAGACCATAAAAGTAGGTACCTTAGTTTTGGAAAAAAAAATTAAAACTGCCCAATTCGACATTTATATGGGCGATTTTCCAAAAGTGTTTTTGGCAGGGCTCAGTTTCACAAATTTCTTATATTTGGCCGAGTCATAGAGTAATTTATTAATAATTACTTTACTAATACTTAATTGCTCTTTGGGCTGAGCTTTAAAAAGTGAAAACTTTTTTGAAGCCTCAATTATCAGAATTTAGTAATTTTACTTGTCCTTAAAATTACTGCCCCCTCCCACCGTCAGATTTACAAAATTATATAGGAATTTGATATACTGCAGGATCTCCACGGATTTGTTAAGGAAAATTTTAGGTAAGTGGTACATTCGAAAACAAAAATAACTAGACTTGAGAAAAAAGCGAAAAGTACGTAGATTCGGAACACATTAAGTTCCTAGATAGGTATACGTAAAAATACGTGGACTTGGCGACGCTGCGCTGATTGCACATTTAGTATTTTCATAAATAATTGAGTTATTATATAGAATGATGTCATTCCTACATTGAAGTTAACTATCGCCTGTGATTCTAATAGTGTCTTTTCAATTGAATGCACTTGATTAAATCAAAAACTTAGTAAGACATTGTGGGTTCCTATACATATGTTATACACAAGTAATGATAATATGGTGTTTATAAGGAATAATGACATAATAATGTGTTTACTTCAGATTTTACTACTAAGAAAATATTTACAATATTCTCGTTAGCAGACAGTTGATAGTTGATGTATTGGAAATGGTTGGTTCAGTGAATCACTACATAATTATATACTTGATAGCGGGTTAAAATAATCTTATCATAAAAAAATATTTGACATAATCACCTAGCTATAATAGACAGTGGCGGTCCTAGCTTTTGCGAGGTGCCGTGCGAATCAAGTTGTATGGAACCCCGGGCGAAGATATTTTACGGAGCGCCCAAGCATTGTAGATAGTGATGTGAGAAGAGAAAATTCTCCAAAGAAATTTCTCGAGAACGAGAAATTTCTCCGAGAATTTCTCCTGTGATGGAAGAGAAATTTCTCTTCATAATTTTTCTTAGTGGTATTATGACCTTTCGCCCAGTACACTTCGCAGCCAACCTGATTGATCCAAAAATTTGTGGGGCTGATTAAGGCCCAAATCAGAGGTTATTAACATTTTTTTCCAAGTACGTACCAGCAATTTTTTTAAACTTAAATATGGGCATGTGGGGTGTCAAACATCAAGATTTTTCATCAGTTATTAGCACCTTTTTCTATGTACTTAGATACCTAACATTTTTTTGTTTCCATAATTAATTGTAGCCGATGTAGGTGATGAATTGTCTCAACATTTTTATATTGTTATTGATTGATTGAATAAAGTATTTATTATTATTATACCATTAAATAAAAAATAAAAAATATCTCCGAAAATTCTCTACTTCGAGAAATATACCGTGAAATTTCTCGGTTTATTTCTCGAAAAATTATTTCTTGAGAATTCCACAACACTAATTGTAGATAAAGACAGGTGAGAGAGATTTCAGTGATATATAAAAATAACGATAAAAATGTCCTAAATAAGCTAGCCCTAAAAATAATTATTATTTGATTAGAATAAATAAAAAGATGTAATTCCTACGTATAATAAAATTATTGTCCTTTTCTTGCTGCAGCCGTGTTGCGAAAGAAAATTTTGAATTGTTTTTATTGTATTTCATATGGCTCGGTTTGTTGCTCATTTGGGCTGCGTCGTATCCTCTACAGGCTTGGCTCCAGTGCTGACAGCCAGTTCACCGCCTCCAGTCCTGCTACATGGATATCCTGCAGGTCCCCGCTGAATTTATTGAGATGGCAGTCTTGTACTATGTGTCTGCGCATCTCCACATTCACAATCAGAGTCTCAGAGAAATCTCTTTTTGCCCACCTCTAGAGCTACAGCATCCGCAATAGTTACAGCATCCATGATTCTATTACTACTGATGACTGATTTTCAACATTACAAAATAAAAAGGAGCTGACATACCTATACATATTTATTATTATTGTTTACAACTATGTAAGTATGTGGATACAAGAGTACAAAGGTAATAAATAAATTGATGCATTTTGTAGTATAATATATGTAGGAGTAATGATAAATGTAATGATCATTACAGACCATTAAATACATTGTTTTTATTACATAATCACACATCAGGTCTAATGAGATGCTGTATTTATGATGCTTAGTGTAAATTACTTTAAATATACATAGGTAAATACATGAAAATTAGTTCAGGTATACCATATCGCGATCACAACAAAATAGTTTACCACTAAATTGTCAATACGATCATAGCATATCCCACAAGTGGGCTAGCCAGCGGACTAACTGCATGTGATAAACATGCAGATTGTCCTCTCTTCTTCTTCACGTGTCCTGCAGGATCGTCGTCGTCCCGACGTTGATGGCCATTTGGGAGAAAGATTCCCTGTCCTAGGCGGCGCGAAACAGCTCCCCCATGGTTCTAACACCGGTCCATTCTCGAATGTTTCGAAGCCAATTTTGTCCACTCTGTGTCAATAAAAAATAAGACATATCCTGAAGGAAGGATGGCATGGCTCATCACTGAATTGTAGATTAGAATCATCTTATTGTAAAATAGCTGCATAGAAAGGAAACACTACCTACTAATAAACGCAATTATGATAAGGTCGCACTTAAAAAGTCATAAAATTCTGTCAAATATTACAACCTCGTATTGCGTGTAATAAATAAACAGATCGTCCTGTCTGTCCCATACATATGAGGTATTCAAGATGGGTGACATCCCTCATCACTGAATTTAAGATTTTAAATGACATAATGGTAAAGTCTCCGACGGCATATCCATCAGGGATCGATTTCTTCCACCGACAACCTATTTCATCGTCACAATACAAGATTTTGCTTAGTAGGTAATAACTCGTATTAGGGAGCTCAGAGATATACTCGTATTTGGGTTTATTAAATAGCTTAGTATCATCTTCCAAAGTATTTTGACATAATTATAAATGTGAGGTTTTACGGACACCTGCACGAACAATACAGGACAATCGAAAACTTACAGAAAAGAGTGGAAGACCTATTCTATTCTACTATTAGGCACATACAACAATATCATATTACTTTACAAAAGGTAATCTTTCCTACCTTGTCGTGGAATTGAATAGGATTTGGTACTTACATTTTTTTTTCATTGTCTGTAGACCCTTACTATGTTGGGACTATTAATAGTGATGTAACGAATGTGTGATTTTGGATATTCGCGAATGCGAATGCGGATATTTGTTGCCGACATTCGCGAATATTGACTTGCTTAAATTTCTACAATATTGCTCAAACATTAAAATTTCTACCCCCCTCTACCCCCCCCCCCCCCCCCGTCAACGAATTTTCAAAATGGTATAAGAATTTAAAATATTTCAAAACTCCTCGATTTTCTTAAAGAATATTTTCTTGCAGTACCTTTTCTACGATGTACCGTGTAAGTATCCGGTACTTTTACCGAATATCTGATACTTGATTACCAAAATAATATTCGCAAAACATTGGCATACTTTTTGCGAATACGAATGCGAATATTCGTTACATCACTAGAAGGCACTGAGACTTGTCATAGGTACATATAATAATCATCCCATATTTCATATATATATTAAAAATAAAACAATTAATTCAAGTAATATCCTAGTATTTCTATGGTCGCGAATGTAAAGAGTCGAGATCTACAACGTCAAAAATACAATTGATTACACAAAAAGCAATCAAACAATTCTATTCATTTAGCTTTTCGTCAATTGTTTAGAATGATTTATCAACTAGATACGATTTCACCACGCCAGTGGCGGATACATATAGGGGGGGGCGCCCCCGGGGGGCGTGCGGGCACTATTGACGTGACTTTGCATGCGACTTGATTATTTTTTTATTACGATAAAAGTAAAGGTAGCTCAAGATATCTTTAGCGCCCCCCCCTTGAGTTTTTTTCTGAATCCGTCACTGGGAAGACAAACACATCATCACATTTAATTGTATCTGGAAATTTATTATAAAGTCTTAGCTACGATCCAACATAGAGAGCCTGTGTTCTATTGGTCCAATTTTATGTTTTTTTTATTTATTATTTACCATTGATTCACATACATGCTAACTGGGTACCTATATCCATTATACTTTTTCACAATAGATCGACACAGGTTCAGTTCAGACATGTCAAATTCGCATTAAGGGTCCACACCCATTGCCGTGAAAGTTTACCCTAATACAGAAAGCGTAATACAATAACATTGAATTTATTGTGATAATGGAATATATCCTAAACAACAAGGGGTTGGTTTAATGTAAGTTGTATAATTATAATATAATAAATGTAGGTATGTATCATGTTTATTTAGCTGTGTTGATAGAAATTTTGTAAGGTACGTTTACCTCTTCTTCTTCTTCGTGATGTAGATCATCGATCTGTTAGTTCGGAAGTTGATGCCTCTTGTGATGCTGAAGACCAGCTATCTTTCCATCTTTTTGGAGGTCTTCCTCGGAGACGTGAACCGACTGGTGTTTCCTTAGCAGCTATATGTACGATTTTGTTTTCAGCCATCCGATCTACATGGTCTCTCCAGAATCGTCTCCTATTTCTACTCCATCTTACGATGTCCTCCAGTTGCACTACGTTTACCGAATATTTTATTTATTTATTTTATTCTTTTTGCACGTCATCAATAAAAAAAAAACAAAATCAACAAATCAATTCACAAAACAATGTGATGATATGCAGTGGCGAGATTGTCAATATCTTAGAGATTTCTTCCATATAAACCACGATTACTTTGAAACTTATCGTAAACAAGAACTTTTTACCTAGGCGTACAATACATAATTATTGGTTATGTCGTGAAGCAACTATAATATAAAGCAACTAAAAAGATCAATGCATTTCATTCAAGTGGTGCCATCAATAAAATGTCAGGGCGTGATCTAGGTGGAGACGAGTCGGGCAAATGCCTAGAACGGGAAAATTCATGCCCGAAGTTCGCTTAAACTCCTTCTCTTTTCCATAAGCTTTTAAGCGTCATGTAAAAGGTAGATGTATGAAAAAATAATGACAGTTTACATCTTAAATTCAGCGATGAGTTTTCATCTATCTTGAATCCCCTTATCTTTTGTTGGCAGGGGAAGACGGATAATAAGTCGTGCTTGATGGATGCTTGTTACATGCAGCTGGTCTGCTGGCTACCCTTCTTGTAGGATATACCGTGAATCGTGACGGTATAAATTTTAGTATTATGGCGCATCATCCTCTTTTTACATACTCAAAAAAAGTTTTTTCTACGTACCTATACTCCTATATGTATTCTTTTAGACACTTAAACTTATAGGTTTGGTTCATTTGTACAATATATTGGCCAAAACATTATCATAAAAAAATAACTTATAGTATGTACATAATAATATACAGTATATTATGTATTAACCTTTTCGAATAAACATCTATTGATTCGTGAAGTAAAAATAGCGATAAGTACAGAAAAAAATAGTTTTTGCTTCGTGAATAGTACTTGATCTGATATGCCCACACATATAGACTGTAATTACGTTATGCAAATACCAAATAACCTTAAAATATTCTTGTGTACGCAATTAGGCGTCTGAGTAGATTTTCCGTTACTTGCCTCTTAAATTATAATAATCAGAAAGCTAAGAATAAATCGTGTAAAAAATCTCTATATTCAGAAAGTAAAACGATGTTCCTCTGGTATTATTGTTACTATGTATTCTAAACATGGCTGCCGTTAGAAAAAACAGCTGATTTCACGTCGCAATGCAGTAACAATCAGCTGTAAGCGCGCGACGCCATATTGTCAAAATGAAGCAATAACATCGTGCTATATTTATTACAAAATTCATTATAGATTTGTGAATAAATGAATCAAAATAATGATAAATGATTTATGATTACATATTGATCAATTTCATTCATTTGTAATAATATATGACCGTGATAATAAAAACTGAGTAATGCAAATTAAATATTATTATAATGGTTGATGTATGAAATCTTACCTGTATCGAAAACGATATGTTAGTAAGTACAACTATTATAGCAGTGATTGTATCACGAGACCACGCAATATCATTTTGCATCAATAATATTTAAATTTCTCCACCCACAATGACTTGTTTCCGAATGCAAGCTTCCCACGCGATAATCAGCAAGTTTTGTATTCCAAGTTTACGTGCACAACTAACTTTGAGTAGGAATCTACAGAACTAATATCTTCCAATCCTCTTATTTCACCACACCACACCAGTTCATTATAGATTATTAATTATGCTACAAAATTAAACATACATTATTGTACACATATTATGGTATGCTAGAAATATACAAAAAAATGTACCTAATAAAAATTACCTACAACAAAAGAAAAATAAATCCAAGAATCTGAAAGCATTTCACGAGTCAACTTTGTGTCGTTTGTATCGAATGTGTGATGTCACAACTTCCAAAATTATTGTGAATTTATTCGAAGTTCGAAATTCTAAGTTATTCGAATCTGGACGTCACATTTTCGATACGAACGAAGTAACGTACATAAGCTGGTTAGCACTTGGTTAATAAAGTTTTTAATCACGAGATTAATAAAAAGAACGCATTTTGAAAAATACTCAGAGTTTTTTTGGATAACATCAACCAAAATCCGGAAGAACTGGATGCAAGAGAGTAGAGGCAATCCTATCATTAGAGTGAGAGTCTTGGAGATAGAATCATTATTTCGGAGAGGTAAGCGTCTGCACGTATCTAATCGAAAGTGAAAAAGTTGATAAATTACATTTATTTTCAAAAAGATATTTCTTTCAATCACGCGAATATAATAAAAAATAAGGATGTTTTTTGTTTGTTATGCATGATTGTATGACATATAATATTACTCAGTATGTTGTTTATTATTTGAGGGTGTCAAAACACATAAAAAATATTTATTATAAATTGGCTAAATTGGGTACATATATATTCACTTGTAATACTGCTATATACTATGTAGCGATGCATTTGTTGTACATATGTAACAATTTTCATATTTTATTTGGCAAATATACTCCTTGGCTCCAGCACGTACCTTTGTTTTTTTTATTTTTGCCCGTGTTCGAATGGCTAATTCAACATGGCCATTCGAGCCGGAGTTATTTTCTTTAAAAAGTACGTATGAGTGGTGTTCATGTACATAATGATAATATTATGATGAAAATATATTTTTGATAGACTCTGGTTAGCTGTGTATATGTTGTAGGTTGTAGGTATGATTAATCAGATTCAGCCCTACGAATGTCTCATGCATAATAATCACGATCAATACTTATACTATTATAGAAAAATCAATGTAATGTTTGTTCGTTCATATGTCCATGAATACGATTTAAGATTTAATTAACCACAGAAGACAAGGGAAGACAAGATATTTCAGATTCTAAATGCGCTACTGACCTACTCCGCCTTTAAGACACATGCATAATTAAATAAACAAATCTTTATCGATCAATAAAATATTGTACAAAATTAGCAGCAGGTATATTTGGACTTAACCGCACATTCACATTTAAAAAATGTTCTTCAGGTTTTATTGTTATATTTTCTGGTTATTGTATAGGTAATATTATGAGTATTTTTTCTCCTTCCTCTTACGTTTAGCCATTTGGACGCAGGTCTCCCCGTGATCTTCTAACCATTTAGCCCGAGGCCTTTCAAAACAGGCCAGTCTGTTCTCGACTTCAACTCTAGAACTTTTTTGCCCATCTCGAGTCCGAGCACCTTGCAGCATACAATACAAGAGAATTTTAATATAAAAATTACCTCCAACATGAATCTCTGGTGCTTTTTTATCTTCAATTTTCATTGTAAAATGTGTAGGAACGAAAGAACTAGAGATAGAGTACGATCATTGCTAAAGTGATAGCGATACAAGCAAATATCTCATCGTCTCACTTGATAGGGGACAAATTTTGTCGAGTAGACGTCACTTCTTTCTATCGTCTATTAATAGTTATCCAGATCTATTTGTCAAACATCACACAGGTGCATATTTTTATATCTACATAAGGACTGTGTGAATAACACTAGTGCATGCGTAATCAAACTGAACACAGTACGAATATAATACAAAACAGTAAACCACAATCAGCAAGTAATGTATAAGTACCATCACAGTAGACGAGTAGGTACAAAGAATAATATAATCATGATCCAAGGACCATATGGCCTGAGATTTCTCCGTAGCCGCCTGCCACATACGGAATCTTGATGCCTTTGATAAATTATTTCAACTGAATTACAGTGTACCTACTACTACGGCTTACATATTATTACGTACATTACATTTATTTTATTTTATTGTAATACTTTTAATACCTATACCTCTATACCTTCGATAACGGTTCCTAGAAATGTGTTTTCTTGACCCATATATAAATGTTCTTATATCATTTTATCATGATATACCATATTGAAAAACATTTTTCACCTAATTAATTCATTAAACAGTTACATATTATCTATCTAGATCACAGCATCTATCATCACGAGTGGGGTAGTCAGTGAACTAACTGCATGTATAAAAGTACAGATGTACCTACCCTTTGTGCCATAAAAAAGAAGACACTTGGAAAAGGTGGTAGCCAGAATTAAATCCCAGAATTTCAGATGTTAAATATATACATGATGCTTTACAAATACTTACCCGCCTTTTATATGACACTGAGGTGTCCTAAAACTAAATATTCACAGCGATATCATTATTTATTTATCGTGTCGAGAACCAGAAAAAAAAACTCTATCAAACTGATCTCCAGTACTGTGCGAAACGCACAGCAGGTGGAGATGCATCAAAAATATCCTCCATAGTGCATGTATTTCAGCGATATCATTATAAAAAGTATAACATTAATAAAAAATAAAGTGTTTACTTGAATATGAATTGAAAGGGTGGAATCAGCTGATAGATAACAGCAATAATATTATCAAAAATAGATTAAGGAAACAATGACCTACATTGTAAATAATAAAATGTAGAAAAGTCTACGTGCGTATGGATGAGTCGGCAATGTCTACGTCTGGTATATTGCTGGCTGTTCTTGTTCCGCACTTTTCGGGCGTGGCTCACCCACAATATCCCACCCATCTACCCATCCACCCAAAATGTCACTGTACTCGACTATACAATACTCTGCATACATCACTATAGTATAGTTTTAGTATAGATTACCATTCTATGCTAGTGGCAAACTTTTGTCAATCCATATATTGTAACTAAAGATGAAATAAATTACTAAAGAAAATTTATTCTCATGCGAAGAATAGGTCTCCCACTGATTTAAGTAAGTTTTTGAATGTTCTCTAAAAGGCAGATGTTTGTTTAACCTCACATATACAACAATTAACATCTACAATTACCTGAGTGATGACACATGACACCCATCCTGATTTTTGTTTTTTTGGTACGGAGAGGACACTGCATGTTTAATTCTTTCAGTTAGTCCGCTGGCTACCCCACTTTTGGGATATGGCGTGATGATACCTTAGAATAGTTAACTACTCTTTTCTGCAATTTTTGTATTATGTATCTTCAATTATCATCTACCTAGTTTTAAGGTGTACTAATAAATTGAAGACTAGGTAAGGCGACTGAAGTATTTCCCATAGATACTATTATGTATTTACCATTCAGTTGCGTTGGCAATTGCCTCCCTCCCATCCCGCCACCCTGTGAATGTGTCTGCGATGGATAGTGGGGTTAGGGCGTGGGGTGCCACAGGGTGCAGACATCAGACCGTATAGAAACTATGATAAACACGCCTAACACCATAGTATATTCTGGTGAAATATTTATATCCTATTGGCATAGCAACAGGAATAAAGGATGAATTTAATATTAGATCTTGGATATTTTTAGATTTTTTCACCGTTCCAGAACTTTTTTTTGAAAGTTTGTTATTGATACCCATAGCATTGTTCTTTTTTCTATTCGATTTTATACTTTAAAACGTTACAAAAAAATAATATGCACTTCAATCAATTTTCAATCAATTTATTCAATCATAAACAATACCTCAAAACAGCAACTAAGGTTGCTGGTGTCAGAGGCGTGCAGTATTACAAATCTGGTAAAACAATTCATAAATTTAAATTATTTGATATTATAGTAAAATATAAGACACCAGAGCAAAGAAATCACAGAACAGCAACACTATTGAAAACAAAAAACACAAAACACTATCACAAACATTGAGAAGTCATTACTAACTCTTGAATCATCTTTCCAAACTCCTTAGGATTTTTACACTTAGTTATTTAATTAGAAACAAAATCACGTAGGACACATTTGTCATTTTCAATTCAGCGATTAGGTGAATTCATTGTGAATGCCTTATTTTTATGGCATAGCGAGGATGTGCCATCCTATAGGTGTTCTGTCTAGATGATTATTAAGTTGAGGATGGAATAAAAGAATGTAAAATGGAGTGTTCTGTCGAGTTACATTGAATTTTGGTACATTATTTGGAGTCAACTGCGAGGACACACTACACAAATTTTGTCCACACTGGAGGCGCCATAGTGGGCAGCCACGGGGGCTGGCCGGCCAAAAACCACCAAAACCTCCATGTGTGGAATCTTTTGACTACACTCCTTCGATGTCCGTCTAGCTGAGAGAAGCATTCACAATATAAAACTAACAATATTTACAAAGGCATTTCCTTACCCTAGAAAACAAAGCAATTTTTGCTCAAATATCCGGTAAAAAGCGGGCATTCGTAAAACATCACGCAAAAGACATTTGACAACTTCAGCTTAGCAGTGATTAAGTACGCCAACCATCCTGAATGTATATTTTTTAAAGGAAAAGAAGTCTACTAGCTACCCCACTTGTAGGATATAGTGGGATATATCCCTGAAGTGGGATAACCATCGGAATAGCTGCATACATTAGACACTCCTTGTGGCAAAATAAATAAAAACCTTCAGAATGATTAGCATACCTCATTGCTGTTGAATTGAAGATGATGTTTATTTATTTATTTATTTATCGATTCAAACGGCTCGGAAGCCAATTACAAAAGCACATATTAAACATATTAAAAACATACAACTATTATTCAATGAGAACAACAGAAATTTTAAGAGCATTAAAATGATATATATCATGATTTTGGATGATTTTTTTGACGCCGTTTAACAGTCACTAGACTGTCTCAAGGGCGATGTTAAATCTCTTTTGCTTGATGTTAGACGAATAGGTACCCGCCTTTCACATGACATTCGAAATTTTTCAGAGAATAGTGAGAAGCCGATTATATTATATTCCGAGAACTCCACGATTAATAGATTTCTTTTAATGTGTATATAATAAAATGTGGGTGTATGTTCCTATGTGTGTGTTGAATATAATTCATCTTCCTCACGTACCTAACCTGGCAAAGTCTACACCAAATACATACATTTTTTTCTTGACACAGCTAACAAGTAACTGCATATGCGGCAAACCCTCCCCCAAGAAATTACCTAGGTAGGTACTTATGAAATCTCTATGGAGTAAGCAAAACTGAACTGTATTCGGTTTGATATTATACTAGTGTAATTACACCCGGCTTCATTCAATAAATTAAATATCGAATAAATAGACTAAATACTTGTGTACACCTTCTTTCAGAAGAAATGACAATAATGTGGGGGGAATCAATTAAAACTGGCAACACAAGAAAATTGCCTCAATTAGGATAGGACGTTATCTCACCTCTCTGAGGCTGGCTGGAGGAGAAGGACCTGAATCATATGCATGTTTTTTAATACCCTATAAACAACATTTACCATGCTATCATTAATGACCTGGAACACTACAAGATTCCAACCACCAAAAAACATTTTTACTTGCTTCTTGGTTCAGGAGCCAAAAACGTATTTCAACTCCTATAATGCTCGTCTTAAAGAACCATTTAAATATATTTTTCTTTTTGTTTTAGGTTCCTAGCTCTATTCTTTGCAGGTTCTGGCTAGGAGCATTGACATTTACCTCAAATTTATGTTTATTAGTTGCTAAGAAAGGAATCTTTTTTGGTTTGCTTATTGTTGTAATTAATTGCTATATTTATATTAATTATGCTATATTATTTATAACTGTATGATCCATATAGAATAAATTAATAAATAAAATTTCAATTCAGCGGTATGCTACCTATCCCGACTGTCTTATTTTTGTCTGCTGGCTAATCCACGTGAGAGTAACGCTGCGTTGGTTTGGATGGATTACCGAACGGATTAAAATATTTATGTGGCAATTAAAATGTAGTTGTACTGTATAAATGCATAGTTAGGTAAGTCTGGCAGTCGGCCAGTGGCGTCTATCGATCCGGAAAGCCTCACGAGCCTCACCCTGTCTGAAAAATTCGCTGCTTGTAAACGTATTATTCTATAAAACTACATACATAATTATGCTATACCAATTTCCAGTACTGTACATTTTTACAATATCAGTAATAAGGTCATACGAATATAATGTACCTACCTGTAACCTAAGTAATCCAATAGGAATGTTCTATGTTAAAAACCTGACTTACACGCATCGAAATATTAATTAGGACGTGCCTACCTTCTTTCATGAAGTATAAATTATTATTATGCAATGCGCAACAAATATCATTCCTAATAACATTTTTATTTTGTACTATTTTATTGTTTTGGTTATCTTGTATTACTTGATTAATAAAAGATCGAATTACTATCAAAGATTGACTAAATTATGATCTTTATTTATGATTTTATTGAATTTGTTTTGCCCTTATGTAGCATGGTTTATTTAATTCATACAAACAACCAGTAAGTCATTGTCAAGCTTTTCGCATAACCCATAAAGACGAGGAGAAAATTAAAAATAATTTCAACGTCATTCTTATTTATATAACATTAGATTTTTTTATTAAATGGTGGTTATTGATATGCATGTATGTATACTATCATTATTATTCAATAGTGTAGGAAATTATAATTATTTTTATCGTGAAAGTAATAAAATTTATGCTAGTCTGAGGAGATCGTACATGCAAATTTTTTAAAATTCAAATAGTGTTCCAAAAAGCGCCATGCTACCAACATCATTATAACTACTTATAATTCAACAAAAAGAGTTGTTCAAAAAGGAAAAAGAATCATAAAAAGATAATTTTGTATATATTATAGGAAAAGATATTATTTTTTTAATAATATAATTAATTTTGGCTTCAGTTACAATAGGAACACGAATTTAACATTACTATTATTCTACTTTGACTTTAGCAGTATGATTTGGTTTTTAATAATACCAGCGTACGAATCTCTTTCGTCATTTTATTCGCTATAATTTTCCATAATACTTGTTTTGTAAGTTTGAATATAATAAAAAAATATTATGTACTACGATATTCGAAATTTGAAAGTTATTAAAAAAAATGAACATTACCAAACGTTCTTTAAATTTTCCTATTGCTAAAAGTCAAACATCTTACAAGCAAATAAAGTAAATAACACGAATGTAACTACGTATGTAATCTGTAATTAATGTAATAACTATTTTTGATGTATGGTCCAGCACAAGTGAGGCTACCACCAAAGCTTAGAAAAGAAGAAAAACTGGTATCAAGGAGTGCGTCGGGAAGTGCAATGCTACATATCAAACGAGTTAAGTAAAGTTAGAACAATAACTTCGTAAAAAGTGTTATGTTAAAAAATCTAATATATATGTACTTATTTTAATAGTTCAATAACCTAATTGTTTCTTGATTTTATGTCAAGATAAATATAAAATATTTTATATCTTCATTTATCTATGTTTTGTTTAAAGAAATTGCTTGAATAGAAATTTGTAATTGTATGTAATATTTTTAGTAAAGGGGCGTTCACATTTGTTCACTTTCAGTGATCACTCTGGATGATCCTCCAAGATGAGAAGGTGTGAACAGGCGTTTCATCAATAGCGATGACGGAGAAAAGAGATTACCACTCGTCATAATTTTGATGAAAGGTCCTTTCACTGAAACGACCATAAACAAGTTTTATCTTATTATTTGTTTTAATCTCTATGAATTAGTATTGAATGTCAGAACCATGTACAAAATAGTTTTGCAGTCGAGAGCTATATTAATTTATTTAAAGTTTTATTTTTCATTTTTAAATTTGTTTAAATATTTTTGTACGAAAATACGTCAAACTACATATAACATGACTGAGAGTGTTGACATAGCAGTGAAAGCATAGGATGAACAAGTGTGAACAGACGTGTTCACTTTCGATGAACAGGTTTGACCCTGACACTCTGGATGATCATCCAAAGTGAAGCAATGTGAATGCTACTTAAGAGAAAAATAAATACGAAATATATGTCATTTTTTTGTAATATTTTCTCCTCTATATTATCTAGTTTCTTCATATTATAGTAAAGTGAGACATTACTATAAATAAAAAAATATGTTTGTTTATTCAAAAATTCTTGATAGTTTGATTAAAATAAAACCACATAATAAAAAAATCCACAAAATACGACTTACATAAGAAAAAAGTTGAAAATCAATAAAATCTAGCGAGTAAGTTTCATACGATGACAACATTGTCATATTGGCGCTATGTGTAAGGCGCATGCGCGAGCTCAACCAATGAGAACAGACTATTGGGCGTTGACGAGGCTAGAAATATCCGTCTAATTCCATTCAACGGACACAGCGAGCTTGATCTTCGTTTGGCTCGAGCGTTCGTGAGTTGCTAGTTTTTATATAAGTTTATTACCAGACAAATTAATATATCAAAATGAGGGAAATCGTTCACATTCAGGCTGGTCAATGCGGAAACCAGATCGGAGCTAAGGTAAATAGTGTTTTCTATTTTGTATTCTTTGTGCATTTCTAATTAAATTTATGTGATGTTTCATGCCGGTAGCCGGACATCTTTGTGATTCATGCAAAGTTCTGTGTTCTATTCTCGAAAATTTTAATAGTGTTTATATAGTTTCGGTCAAGAATTTTGTAATTAGTGTAAAGGAAGGTTATAAATGTGATTATTTAATGCAGATATCTGGAATTTATGTCAGGGTGTGGCGTGGCAAGCCGGCAAGACCCGCCACCAATCTACCTACATTTATATGTATAGTAATATAACAGATGCAACATTTTCGTTGTGATGGCATCGAATTTACGCGCTGATTCCTCGTGAATCATTAGAATTGTTCTAGTTTATTATTTAAATATGATAGTGAATCAAAAGATTACTTTGAACTGGGATAGGAGATTACTTATTAAACATCTTTCTACAGAGTGCTCAGGTTTATATTATTATGTGTATGTATTGTGAAAGTTCATTGCCATATATAGAAGACGTTGAGCAAATGTAATTCATTCCAAGTTCAGCATTGCCAATGTATTTTAAACATTTTTACAAATGTAGAATTTCCGTTATATTCTATCCGGCGTTCCATATTTGAAAATTAACCGTTTTTTCCTGTGCGGGGTCAACGTTATACTTGCGTTGTGGTCTAATAATACAAGGGAGGTTACGCGCGTTTTGTGTTGATTGGTTCCCCCAAGGTTATCACGCCGGCTGTTTGTGACGCTTGATTGTACAATTTAAATAAAATGACGGTTATTTTTTGCTTGTCGGTTCAAATTGCCGCGTTTCTAGGGTTTTCTGTGCCATATCAGACAGAAAATGTTATTTTTTTTTTAAATATAATCAAAATTATTTGGATTGATAATAATGTCTACCCACAGAGATATTGCTACCAGCTGGTTATTGATTAATTTTATTCTCTAGAAAAATTTGTATATTTTGTTGCTATATTTTCATCCATACATAATTTTAGTCTTTTATATCAAGTTATATTAAGTTATATTCACTATTCAGTACGAATTTGAGTCAGACATGGTGTCGATACTATTATAATGCATTACAAACTGTAAATTGTTTGAATCCCATAATATATTTCTTACCATACCTAGTACGGCGATAGTCTTTTTTTTTGTTAATTTGTATCGGCAAACCAGCGTTGCGTAACGACTAAATTGTACAATGCGAATTTTGAAGTCTCGGCCAACATAAATTGCCGGCACAGGTATATGTACCTAGTACCTCATTATATCTATATAGTTGTTTGAATCAATTCCGACAACCTTAATTTCATTCCGATATTAACTTCAGAAGTCTTCCGCCCTAATGAGTTCTTTAATTTAGAACTCGTCAAGAGAAAAGGGAATTTCTTTACTTCGATATAAAATAAAATTGTCCTTCATTATGCTTCGAACAGAGAAGACAAATGAGTTTTCAAAATGGCTGACAGGAAATTTTCAGATATGTCAAATAAAAAAAGAACGTCGTCGAATTCAAATCGATTCTACATAGAATCTCCCAGTAGGTAAAGGTAAATTGTACCTATTTGTTTTTTTCTATTTTTTATTTTTAAATGTTGGACGTCTTTCTCTTTCATAAACTCTTAGAAAATGTCATGTGTTCGTATACAGACGATCTTTGCTGGATACTCTATACGGGAAGTGTCCAGATTGTATAACAAAAATAAATTTAATCCATTAGTACATACTGGTTATTCATAAAGGCACACTCACATGAAAAATGAATACTGAGATATTGTTCTATTGCAGTGCATGTATAATGTACTAGAACTAGACGATAATAATTCTCAAGATCACATAGTTTTGATTCAGTCAAGCATGTCTTACATTTGATACAAATCGATGCCTACCTTTAGCCATGAAATCTTAGTCATATTCACATCACATATTATCTGCATTTCCATTGTACACAGTTTTTTTTACAATAAGTGCATTCATATAATAATGCCTATATTATGTATTCTTATAGTCACGCTATTAAAGAAAATAAAATATTACAAATATTATATTTTATTGTAGAAGAGCTAACATGTAAATGAGTCTATGCGATGAAAGTCGTAAATCATTGCAATTTTTTTCCAATTGAATTACTGTGAATCTTAGGCGTTCGTGAATAAAATTAATTAATCGATTTTTAATCCTAAACATAAATTGTATGTCGAAAAACATCCATTTTTGTGCAGCAAAATTTTCATGACATTATTTTTAGTGTCTTGATCTCATACCCCATGATAGGTTGTCTGATTTCTGTCAGATATCAGTTGCACCTAAATAAATGCACGCGTGTTTTTGCAGCTGTCACAACTGTTTCTTTCGAGTACAATATGACTAACTAATGTCATTACCAAATGAATAAACATTTGCGTTAGTTTGCTTTTGAATTACTTTCACACTTAAATGTGATTGCAAAAACGTTCTATTGTCATTTTCTGTCACCACGATGACAATTAAAAGTAAATGCATTATTTAAAAAAAGAATAAATTGTTCATTTCTTCACACGTGTCTTATTCCATAGACAACTATGTATCATAATGTAATTAATTGCCTCTGTGCTGCCAATAAATTTATTACACCTACTTTTTTAATCTACCGTAAAGATATATTATTTTGTACTCTTTGGTTTTATTATTATGTTCTTCAATTTAAATCAAATAATAGGTATACACGCAGCCATATAATGGTAAACCTTTTTTAAAATTTCATTTTTCCCAAAATGACGACACAAAAAATGTCGAAAATGAAAAGTTGGGGAGATATTTTTATTAAACATTGTAAATGTATGTAATTATTTAGCGACGTTCAAATTATAAACAAGTTTTGTTTATTACATATTTGCACACAGTCAAAATATTACAATTTTTAAATATTGTAAAACCAGCGTTCTTTCCAAATAGAAAATCACGGCATATCCAGTAACTAGAGTAGCAAAAATTTACTTTAAATAATTAATATTTATTCTCCCCGTGCTTATAAAATTCAGATATTCATTTATTTTATACTGACTGCTGTTTTAAACTTCTAAAACTATACATTTTTAATTTTTTATCAAATTCTGGCGTCCCTCAGGGTCTACATTCAAGACCAATGTTATAGTATTTTTTTTTATTATTTATTGAAATGTGGAGTCATTACTTCTAGTCATGCTCCGATTCTTTCCTTACCACGCCTCTGTCCTCCTCGTTTCACGTTATGTTTTATTGTTATTATTATTCATTTATTGTTTAATTAGATTTCATTACATTTAAGACATTTTTTAATTTAACTTTAGAATTCATCGTATCATGTCATTATTATCTACTATCATCGCATGTTGGTTGTACAATGAACTTTTCATCAATTTTCCGGTGGAATTTTGTCTTGTCAGTTTTAAAAGTATAATTATTTAATTTAGACAAATAACGAACTTGAATGTTAATTTAGTTTCTTTTTATTAGAAAATAATCTCACATTAGAAGTTACTGCTTTTTCACATTCACTTCTAAGCAGCAGTTTTTTTGTCGCGTCGGTTAAATCTATATGTTTTGCTTGGTATTTGTTTATTTTTAAAACTTCAAATAAAAATTGAATAGATATGTAATATGAATTGTTTTTCTATGTAATTCTGAATGCCTGATGTTGTTTACTCATAAAACGCTATTACTTCAATCACATAATATGCGGCTTTGATAATATTACTTGTTTGTTCCATACTTTGCATCATGACATCATTGGCCTGTCGCTGCTCTACCTTGTATAAAAAACCTTCAAATTTTACTTTAATTATTATGTTAGCTCACCTACTACACAATTATAACATGTACTGCTAATAGTAACTATTTTTTAAGTACACTACAGTAGTTATTAGTGCTATAATAATTAAATACATAATTCTAGACACCTATCATTACTTAGCAGAGACTAATGAAGATTTGCTTTATTTATTAATAATGATTGGTATATGTATTTAAGTAGTGCTGTTAAATGTTTGTTTATTTTTTTGTTTAGATAATTTGTTTTTAATTATTGTTATTACACGTCTACTCCGGTATGTCCTTGTCTCCATTAACTACATATTCTAATACTTGGACATCACCAATTATTCTTTTTTTATAATTTGACATGATTGATGAAACATTACTGTCTCATAGGTATTAGATTTTAATAAAAGTTAATATCAAAACGGGAAGTATGTTAGAATATTTATTTTTATCATGAGGTTGTTCAAATTTACATTTGAATTCGAATTTTCGGGCAAACTGATGAATCGAGGAGAAAATTTAAATTTAGTCATCTTGAACAAGTTTTCTCTTCTATAACTTAGCAATAAATCACATCCGTACATTACATGTACATAATTTATGCAAATTTGTACAGTGCAAAGTGTATATTATGTTTACGGTACATACTAAATCCACATGTAATTTAACATCTTACATGATTTTTTTTAATTTAAAATACAGAGTCCCGTTATCCATATATTTACCAAAACACACTGTTAAATAAGTACCTGTTAAATGCGTTTTCCTTTTGCAATTTTCTCTCAAATGGGTAATCAGCAGATGTAATGCATAATAATGTTGGATGTAGTCGTAAAGTATAGATTTACTTCAATAAATTCGTATAAATCAAACAACACATTTCAAGCCCCTTTCTGTGGTGGGAAATACCGTGTTGGTATACTGTATAAAGATTGGTAGATTTTTCAATAATTTATTTGAACATTTAATATTCCTTAGTTATCTCTAATTAAAGAGTAATAATATTTATGTGTCTACTTGGAGTTAGACTTAAGTTTTATGTACGTGATAATTATCTTCGGTTCTAAACCTATTTTATGATAATGGTAGTATATCCGTTACAGTACCCACATGACCATTCTTCCGCAACAAGATGCTCGCAGACTGACTTTACTTACTTTTAACATAGCCTTTATTGCGATTTTTATTAGCTCATTTCTATTTATTTATTTATACACACTAATTAACTGTATTACTGCCATATCTGTGATAGTATTTACATACCTTAATTAAAATGATGGCGGAAACGAATATCAAAAACGAATAAATTTGATTATTATGTCTGTCAATTATGCACGTTCTAATGTTCAAACGCAAAATATTGTATTGTGTAGTACTCGTAGGTATAAAGAATTTGAAAAAAGAACAAATTTAAATTCGTTCTTAGAATATTTAATGTTTTCACTGTGAAAATTATATATCAATATACTTCATCACAATGCATTTGCAAATATTTCGTAGCTTTTATGTTTGTATATATCTTTGTGGCAGATTTTTATTATTTTATTTTTGCTGTTGTATTTGAAATTGTGCGTGACATTTCAAGACAATTTTCATAATGAAATATGTTTGAGCAATGCATCAAGTCGACGATGATTCAAGAGTTTGAAGACAACGTTAGAGAACAATAATATAACGTATAGACGTACAAATAATTTTATGTCTCGTACAAGTCTCACTTCCGCATTGTGAGTCTGTGAGGACTTGAACAGAAATACCCGGCGATGAGAGGCTTACCAGAAATAAACATAATGCATTATTGTTATTATTGGGTAGGTATAATATATCGTCTGACTAAATGATGCGTAGCTTATTGGATTAGATGCCTGCATCCACCGAGCACTCCGGAGTTGAATTCATCAATTCAAATAATTTATTTTCTTTGTATCGTGTATTTATTGTCTTAAAGAATTTCTTAGTAAATATTGGATTTATTTTAAGCAGATTCACCTATTTTGATTATGTATTCTACCACCTAATGCACGAAGTCAGATTTACGGGTAAAATTAATTTAAAACATACTATGTATCTTCAATTCAATGATAAGCTATGCCACCTATCCTGAATGTCCTATTTAATGTACGGAGAGGTTGGTTACCTTATTGGTTTATTAGATTGTAGCTTTTATGGGATGTATAGAGATATTGATAGGAATTACTAAAAAAAAATATACGCTAGCATGGTATGAAAGTGGCTGAAGCTCTTGGCATCATTTCATTTATTTTTTACTTATTCATAAATGGGTTTATACCAAAAGTCATAGGAATATTTTCACGAAGTCGGACCTGTTTTAATCCTTGACACTGAATTGTCTCGGCAGCTTGGCACTGTGCCAAATATGTGATGGAATACTCTGTACTCCTAATGCCGTCAGATTCACTTTTACTTGCAATACACGCGATAAAAATATTTATTACTCCGCATTCAATGAATAAGCCTAATAAAATTTGGAAATACCCACCGATAATACACAATATGTTATTTTTGTTCATCTCGTCACTTCCATTCATGCGTGTTTTGTCGTTCGGTGTGAAAGCTTAAAACAAAGAATTCGACTTGAAATTAATAGGCGTAATATAAATTGTGTCGAACATTTCTGTGTCTCGACTAAATAAAATTTTACTTATTACAAATATACACAAAACTTTGGTACGCACTTGAATGTCTTCTAATAAAACAATTTATTTGGATATTCTATTCGAGAATGAGGGAAGGGAGTGAATAGTTTCCTTTGAATACATAGTTAATGAGATTTGACCTAAATATAGACCAAATCCAGCTGATATTAATTGAGTTGTTTCTTTGATTGGAACATCTGTATAAGACATCTAACATTTCCAATTCAGCGATAGAGTATTCCGTACATGTTGAATCTGTTAACTTTATTGGCATGGAGACGATGTTCTGCGTGTCTTGCAGTTAATTCGCTGGGTATCCCACTAACAGAAAGTGACTTAACAGTATGAATGATCGGAACATGATCAATCAACATTTTGTCCTATATCTTATATCCAATACAACATCTAACTGTCTAATAAATATGCAGGTTTTCCTCTCAATACCATAAAAAATAAGACAGACATTCAGTGTTGTTAGTTGTTATTTTTGTTTGTCCCTATGTTCTTTACACCGGATATGTAATTTCTTTTCCCCGTATTTATTTTAGTACGTACTCTCTCAACAATAATAACAATATGTCGACTACAATATCCTGTAGATGGTATTATTTTTATTTCATTCCTCGCCGCTACCAATATGGTGTTATTTATCTACTTTTCGCTAATTAAGGATGAAATTATAAGTAGATAATGACGAGTGTCTTTCAAATACTTGAAATAAAAAAAATAAAAGTACCTTTAAGACATGTAAGTCTTGTTAGTAATTATTTTGTATAATGTGTTTGATATTTTTATTCGACTAGCTTTATTTTACCATAAAAAACTGGGATGGGATCATAATTACGTCACCAGCGTAAGAAAGTGGACGTGCTTTCATGATATTAATCAAACTTATATCTTTTTTCTTCAATTATTAAAATTTTGTTTCTTTGGTAGGAGAGTAAATGATATAGAAATACAATACATTATTATTATGATAATAATAGTTCGATATGTTGCGGTGACATTATCTTATGGTTTTACGGGTCGTCACGATAGACAGACGGCGGCACTAATGCGGTTTACGCGTAGAAAAAATGTATACTGTACCTATAACACGTATGTGACCGCAATGGTTACCTCACCGTTCCAAGAATAATCAGCTGTTACGAATGTAGTCATTGCCACAAATATGTAGGGTAAGGTTGCTCAAGTCGTACCCCCTAAGGAAACAATGCTATAATATTTAGTGCAATGAAAATAAAACAAATTCATCTGCATATATTAAATCTTCATTTAGTTGCCTTTTAATCGACAATCATAGAAATTTGAAAATATTTTAACAAAATAGGTATTTTAACGTTTTTCAAAAATATACCTTCGGTACGATTAAGGCGCCTAGTCGCCAAAGTCGTACCACCTATAGCCTTAGTCGTACTTAGAAAATATACCTTTTGAACACTATGATAAATTATACCTATGGAAAAATACTCAATAACCAGATATCATAATTATAAATAACTAAAAAAATATTAACAATGCAGTCTGAGATCAACTTAAAACATTTTTTTTGTCAATCCTAATTATTAAGTGAATAACACATAGAAAATAGAATTATCATATCTTAAAAAAAATCTTCTACGGGATTCATTAAATCCAATTTCTCCATTCCGATGTTTCTGTGTTCGATTTTTCAGTGATATAAGAAAAGAGTAAAGGAATGTGGAATGAAAGTTGGTGTAATCACAAGGATGAATTTAAATAAGTTAAGATGGTTTGGGCACGTGGAAAGAATGAATGAGGACAGAATGACCAAGAAGATATATTTGGCTGATTGGAATGGTGCTCGGAGACGTGGACGTCCGAGGATCAAATGGCAAGATCATTTAAATCAATTCCTACAGGACGGTCACGTGTTGAGCACATTGAACAAGAGAGCATGCATGAGGAATTGTATGACAGCGACAGAAGCGAAAGAAGTATGCTATGATAGAAAGAAGTGACGCTCGATCCTTTCAGCCTACCCCGCGAGAGAAGTCGCGTGACGGTATGTATGTTTAAAGCTTCGTCCATGTACTCCTGCATCCAAGTACTTTCTCTTCGCCATATTTAGGTATTACTTACTTGATAAAATGTTAAGTAAATTATTAAACAATTTTCTTAATACCTAAGTCGTACCGGTACGAGTAAGGATTTTTGCACAGGTACGACTTAAGCGCCGGGGTCTTCTATGTTTAAAACTAAAACCACTGACGTAACCTCAAAATGTAGTACCGTTTGAATATGCGTAAACTATTGCCAGATAAGTCTTACAAATAGACGTAAACAAAGGAAATAGGTAAGTATCACATTCCTGCCATAAAAAGCTTACAAATGAGTCAAAATATTTAATGAAAACTTTTCAAAAACTTACTTTTTCAATATTTTTGCTTCAGGAAGCCGGCCGGCCGCCCACTTTTTTACGTTCACTCACTCAACTAAAAAGTTCAGATTGACGACACTAGATGGTGAAATTTATATCTATCAGATAAGATATTGCCGGGGTACGACTTAGGCCGTGGTACGACTAAAGCAACCTTACCCTATCTTGAATTATCTATATAAAAAAACAGCTCAATAGTGATGCATTTATGTAAATAACTTGTCGATTTATACATAATATATGTATTATGTTTAATCTATGCGATATATTATTTTATTTACTGGATAATTTACACGTATTCTAGGCTTTTAAATGTTAATTGGTTTGTTTATTCGTTCTGTTGAACGTGATTTGTTGTATAAAAATCTAGACAAACTTATCGTCAATCTGAATCGACGATTGCATTTTTAAACACGTTTAATATTTATAATTAAAATACACATATTCATAATATTTAAGTCTCGTGTTTAGTAATAATTCAATTAAAAATTTGTAAATTCAAGTTAGACTGAATTTCTTACAAATTTAAGTTGGATACGAACTATTTTTGACTTAAAATATGGACTCGTTTAGCAATGCAGTGTTAAATTTCACGACTCAATTACATTTTTTTTTTATTGTTAAAAGAAAATGTAATGCTGTGAGAAATCTTTTTAATCTTCAAGGAAATATGATTCTATATGCATAAAAAAATAAACCCATTATTTTAATGTCAGTTATAATAATAAAACGTTATATTTTCACAAAACTCTCGGACTAAAAGAACGTTTGTTCTTGTAATAAATAATCTCTTATAAATAATATAGGCGTTGTAGAATGTATTTACAACGAGAAGCTCTCCATTTCTCTTTCGAGATGAGAATTTAAGACAGCCGTAAAATGGAAGTGCATTCTTACTGTTGGTAATAAAATAATATATGATGTAGAAGGTACTCACAAGAAAGCATTATACTGTATTGCTGTCTGTAGGAACGTGCATACTTATTGTTACATGTGATGTATTTGCCTTCGAGATAATATTAATATAATATGATGCATGGTATATATACTTCACATTTTGTTTTAGTGTACTTTCGTAGTCAAGTACTTACAATAAGAGTAAAACTAAATATGAACTTTCCACATAACATTTCGAAATTTTTAAGATATAATTTGGGTTATTCAGTCTTGCGTCACTGGTTAATAGATTTCCTGTCTTTTCAGAGTAAAAAAATAGTGTCGAAATTTGTGACATGAAAAAAGTCTTTCTTTCACAAAATATCTCGAATTGTCATCTAATGTAGTTGGTTGTCTTTGGAAATTTTCTCGTATTATAATTGTAAGATTTATGATATCAAATCATCAATATTTCTTGAATATTTCTCATTCTCTCATGTTTGTCAAAATACTGTATTTCAAATTTATTGCATTGAATACTTGAGGCTAGGTTTAAATATGGTGTTAAATAAATTATAATGGTTGTTATTTATATTTGGTGTACGCATATATGCGGGAGATAGATGTTGCTATTAATATAACTTCTATTGCACTTGACTATCTATCTATACAATATTACATAAATAATATGTAGGATATAATATCTAAAGACCTACTTGAAGCAAACAGTCGCAGTAGTTCGCATCACAATATCAAAGTGTTCTTTATACATACTGTTACCTACTGTGTTTTCTATCGTCGCATTGTTAGATCAATAAGGTACTATCAAGCAAGCAGTTCTGCCAGACGATGAAAGTAACAGATTGTTCCAGTTCTCAGAACTAATATATAAATACATATTATTGTCGTTCTCTCATAGTAATGCTATTAATTCCATCATTGCATTCAGCCATCGTTCGCGATAACGAGTCGCGCCGGCATATTGTTATTATTATTTTATGTTACAGAAATGAGTTTGGCAACGTTGCATTTCTCCAGAATATTCTAGAATGTTCAATTTCGATACGATTCTGGAAAAAGCAATGCTCTCTTTCACGGGTCAAGCTGACAATTTTTAATGAACAGTGAGTTATTTCGTCGCATAATTACTTACAAAAAAGTTTGCATAGTACATAATTACATACACTAAGTACTTAAGATTGTAGGTTTCGTTGGCAAAAACAATAATACTACGCAGCGAATATAATACCGTTATAATATCGTATTGTTTTACTATATGCCTTTCTCTCATATTGTTTATTTGGTATCTGGGTATATAAAATATATTGTACATTGCATAAAGTTGTAATAATGTACTTGGTAGGTAGGTACTACAACATCTGATGGATGTTTTTTCGCATTCTTGATACTCTATTGCTCCTATGTCTATGTCGTATAGTCATTAGTTTACTTCATTACTCACTGCAAACATTGCATTGGAATGCTATTTGTCAGACTACAACTCGTCTGTCGTTGGAGAAAGGCAGTGGTGGTGGTCTGTAACTGAATTGTGACAGAATCTTCCACTCGGGGATACAAGATTATTGTTTGATGCTATAATATTATAACGTTGTCAGAATCATATCGATACCTTAATTCGCAGATTGGGTAACTCCAAAATAGCTACTTTACAGGGCGGACAAAAAACTAAATATTTTTGTTATGCATATTATTATTATTATTTTCCTTATTCTAAAATATCTACATGATGTAGATACATGTTCGTAACACAATAACCATGACATAATTATGTTTATAATGGTTTTGTAGCCTTTTTTTGGAGTTACCTAATTTTCTGTGATAGATTTTGTAAAATAAATGCTATAATTGATGGAGTTACCCAATTTGCCTATAAGTATTGTATACTGTTTGGTCTCATAATAATGTTATTTTTAAAGTGTTTTATATGAAAATCAAATTAAATTGATGTAATATATATAGGATAAATACTTCAACATCATCATCATCATCATCAACGCTCCTCTCGGGAGGACAGGGCAGAAACCAGCCTCCTCCATTCAGAGCGACTCTGTGCCAATTGCGTCACCTCTTTCTACGATATTTCCTGCGCTCTGCTGTTGTCGTTATAAGAACGGTATATTGTGAAAGAGGGAAATCACGGGCTGACGAATCCTTGCGGACGGAAGACCGGTGCTCTTTTTGGCCAATTAGCCTTTTCAGGATATTACCCAGCCTGGAACATCGTCTATCCTGTATCACGGAGTTGAACATAGTTGAACAAAAAAGTTGCACCTTTAGAGATATACTCGTTGATAGCTAGACAACAATAATGAAGAGTGACAAAATGTGAAAATAATAATTCGTGTGGAGCATTATTTTAGATACCGTGGTAGTCCTGAGTCCATTTTCGTGAAGATATTTTCAGTCTCGTTTAGATTATTTAAGCAGACAATATTTTTTGGGCCAAGGCTTTTCTTCCTTTGAGGCAATTTATTTATTTATTCATTCATTCTTTACTGTACATTGATCACAATTAATACAATTTTATAAAAAAAATGCATTCAAATTAGGTGTGATCAATATACAGAGGTCGGTTGCCCAATAAGAGACTCTTACGACTTGTATTATGAGATAGCTGAAGTCCAGTATCCGATCAAAGTGTCTTGCCTCTTGCACACTGATGCCCTCTCTGTATATCTCAAGATTTTAAAATCCGCCAAAAGAAATTTTATTATTTTATAAGTAAATGCCTTAATATTACGTGTTATATTCTAAAAATATTGTACTTGGCACAAATCGTCCCACAAGGGACGGGTTGCCGTAATCTTATAAATAATAATAATAATATACAGAGGGCGAGTTTATCACACCTCTTTTTGATTTTTTAAATTTGAATTTTAAATTTTTATTACTCCATGATTCATCCTTTTTCCAAGAGAAGTCTCAGAGTTTTCATCAGAATCTGAATGTTCTGAATATGGGACTAACGAGATGTTGACTCTTATGCTGCCCTTCTCTGTTGCAATATTATGATCAATAGCATTAGCCTGTGCATGGAGTAATAAAAAAATTAAAAAATTCAAATTTAAAAAATCAAAAAGAGGTGTGATAAACTCGCCCTCTGTATATTATTATTATTATTTATAAGATTACGGCAACCCGTCCCTTGTGGGACGATTTGTGCCAAGTACAATGTTTTTAGAATATAACACGTAATATTAAGGCATTTACTTATAAAATAATAAAATAACAATATCCCTTGTGCTGTTGCAATATTATGATCAATAGCATTAGCCTGTGCATCTAACAATATCCCTTGTGTCGCATTATTATCTAAATTATTATCATCAGTAGGTATTTATATTTTGGATTTCTGCAAGATTACCACTATCAAGTAATATGATGGGCCAATTCCATTATAAAAATTCGAATTGTCTTTGATAAATTTGTAGAAAATCATGATTTCTGGGATTTGTTTCACTCATACGATTTTCTTCACTCCTTCAATTTTCAGTTACTAATTTAACCATAGTCTTTAGTCTGCTATTCATCTATAAAATGATGAGTAAACATTTCACTTTTGCCTGACGATGAGAGCGGAAGCTCTTGAAAGCCGGCTCGCAAAATAAATTATGTCAATAGTGGAATAACTATATATCGTGTTTCATTTTAAAAATTATTAATATGAACTTCCACCAAGAACCGTCGGTCGAGAAATTAAACTTATGATAAGTAGGTAATGTATGTAGATACACGTTCAGTTCTTCGGATTTTGAGCTTATTTAAAAATAATCATGATTCAACAAATCCTAATATATCAAAAAATAAAGTCGTTTATTTAAGTATTAAAACCTAGATTTTTTATTTGACTAAAAAATAATAACATAATATGTGTTAAAAATCAATACAATATTAGTAAATCAGCTTCAAAATTTGTGCGCAAACATATCCAGTAATAATTAAATTCCACGTAGTAACTCTTGCAAAAGTTGCATTATTTAAAATGTGAGTACCTTACATATTAACAACATCACATAAGGAGCAAATGATAAAAAAAAAACTTTAAAAAATTTAAGAAAATAAAGCTGATACTTATGGTTACAGTTATCTAACATTTTTTTACAGGATAAGATATCCAAAACCACTTTTTTGTAAAATATTCCTAATACACAACCTACCTCTCGCAAGTCTCCATACAGAATGGTGGAGTTACCCAATTTGCAGCGTTGTAAATACTAACATTGGAGTTACCCAATTTTCTTGAGGTGTTTTTTAGGGCATTTGTAATAACGTTGGATTCTTCAAATTTACCTAGCATGTGTGTTGGAATACAGTCAACATTATGGCATCATTAAGTCATTTTGTCAAAAAATGGAGTTACCCAATCTGCGAATTAAGGTATCGATATATAAATCTGTTTATACCATCTCGGCATCTGTGAAAAATTGTGTAGTCAGTAGAATAACATGTAATAAACGTTCAGAACGTCCTCTTCATAACAAAATTACATTCAAATAAGGTTGCATACCTCATCACCATTTCCTCATTCAACATCTAATGTACCTACATATTCATTATATAGGTTTTTTTTGACAGTTTGATCAAGACTTACTTGATACTTGTAATCTATGTAGATTAAAACTCGTTACAATTTGCAATAAAAATCATGCTGTCTTATTTTGTCTATTTCTGGAGTATATAGTCAGTACACGTTATGTACACAGGTACTTCATCATTGCGGTCATTGCTCGGTCAACTCTTGGAAGCCCCTTATAGCTATAAAAACATCTAGGTATCTATCTATTGAACACTACCACTACAATACATAAAACATAGTTCGCGAAACATCTTTAATATTGTTAAAGTCGTTCGTATTGTTGTTGCATACAAAAATCTCTGTGTAATTAGAATTGATAATTCTTTGTTGTAGATAGCACCATTTTTTTTTTGTCAATTTGTTTGCTATAATTTAGTGCGCTGCAGTCTGTGTCAACCGAAGCAAATTTTTTTATCACGAGTAAAACTGAACGATCATGCCACTTTAATTACATTTTTATTTTTTGGCAAGTATATTATTTATAATGTATAACTACAGTATAATGAAGTATTTTTACTTTATCACTGGCATTTAAAATCTTCAGTTCAGCGGTTTTACAGTGTGACACCCATTGTGAATATCTTTTATTTTATGGCTCGTTGAAAAGTATCTGTAAAAATGCATTGGATCAATTAACTTTCCCATTTGTGGGAGATGCCTGATGGTATAATTTTAAAGATACATAAACGATACATTTTTTTTCAATTTTCTATATTTTCTATTTTGTATTACGTTTTATAATCAGATGTATATTATATTGTGTGAGATTTACAATACATAACTATGTTAGTTGATATATTGCATTGCTTTCGCATTCCTCTCCCAACCTTGGTCTTCCGTTCTCGGAGCAAACGGTCCACGTCAAGTTATCTTATGGCAGAAAAACCGGTCCATTTTATAGCATAGTACAGGCAGCTAAATAACATCACCATCATCGTGTGATTAAGAAGCTATTCTGCGTATGTCATAGATAATATTATAAACAGCTGTTTTAAAAGTATGTAGAATCGCTATTTAATAGATTTACATAATTTTATTAATAATAATAATAAATAGCAAATTTCAGTAGCATTCAAGAATCAGGAATGATAATTAAACTGTTACATCATCTTTGCTATTTCTCCGCAGGATAACAGTTCATAGAACAGATTCCATATTAAAAAGATATCGCATTGTTCACACAATTAAACTCAGTTGCAGAAATTCACGCAAAATCGTTTGTTCGAATATCGATTTTCTTTATCATGGGGTAGCAAGTATTCTAACTGAAAATGAAACATACAAATTGTTTTCTGTGCCTTAAAAAAAGTAAGGCAATCAGGATGGGCCATCTCATTATAGAATTGTTTCATACATTTTCATTAACATGACATTTTCATTCGTTAATTTTATAATTCGATGTTTTTATATGATGGAATGTAGGACCATTTGCATTTTTTACTCAATTAAATGGTACCTACTTCGTTGTTAATTTACGCTCACCAATTTTAGTGTGATGATGGGAACTTGGCGAAAACCCGTTTCACACAGTATCAATATGCAGTTGAATAATATCGATTAGGCTACAGGCGATAAAAATGCATTTTGGGAACAAAAACTGCATTGGCTATAAATAAACATATTGTTTATCGCGATATTTATTAACGTACGTAATGCAATACATTTATTAATGTACTGACTGTGATTTTTATACTGTTTGATTATAAATTTTTCTTCAAATCACATAAAAATAAATCGCCTTCTCAAATTAATAATCTTAAGATCAAAATAACAGACGCCTTCATAATTTAAAATTGCTGTACTTTTTTCTTTTACTTTAAAATCAATAAATATCTTATCATAATATAACGCGGTGTAAGACTGAGAATAAATATATTGGATTAAAGTATTATTATTTAATTATCATTGCAACCGTTAAAAAATAAAGAAATTACAATAGGTATTTCTTAAAAGAAATAACAGTTAAATTTAACTATTATCTTTTATGTGATTTTGTTGTGATTTATATCATTGTAATCGTAGTTTATGATGTATTTCACAGTTATTTTTTATTTCAATTTGTCAATCCCGCTGTTGAAACTGCAATATCTTTCGCTGGATAACAGTTACTTAATTATTGTCTATTATATATGTTGATGTATACCTATCATCATGACATCTTCCATAGCACGTGGATCTATAAAGCACGCAGGTTGTTCTCGCCCTGCCATTAAAAATAAGGCACTCGGGATGATCGTAACATAATTATTTTGTCGTAGAATTAATTTGAAGATGCTAAGTGTAATGTGATTTTGCAAATACTTGAATTTGCAGAAAAAAATAAAACCCATTTTACAGTAAAATTAGAGTCATTTTAGCTATACTGTATTATTATTATATAAACTGTCCTTAATAATTCTGTTGTAATCTTTCCAGTATCATAATTAATGCGCAAGAGTAATTCACATTAAATCACCGGCAAATGATGTCATTTCGCAAAAATACTTTTTTTTTTCGATAAAGATTCATAACCTGTTATTTTTGAGGAGATTTTAGCTGGTACGTAAACAAATGTCAATCTTTATAGACGTAACAAGCTCTTGTCTTTTCGTATTAAGCCTCGTCTGGTAAATACTCAAGCACAATATTAAGCAACCAACATATCGAAAAACAAAGTAAGTAAATATACTTATAATGAGTTTTATCGTGAATTATTAGCAAATTTGTACGTGTTTTTTTTTAACTATTAATAAATCATTGCAATGTCAAGTTTATCTAACTGCGAAACAGTTTTTTAACGAATTTTAATGCTGCCTGCTTGCAAAATTTAGCGTATTATTTGCATTTTGATATAATCTTATCTGTTATCTAACAAGCAATAGCGTAAAATCGTTATATTTCGATGTTTATATACCCTTGGCCTTCCATTTCTAAATTTAAATATCGTATAAGTAATGTAGATTCTAATCTTTGAATTTGGAATAAATAATATGGATAATACATTTTCTTTCGATACGGTTTAGGTAATAGCTAATTACGATTATTAACATTTACCGCAATGTTCTTTTTTCCTACGCACGTTATAGTATTGATTACTTACATAGTCCTCGACCTCAAAATTAATTGTTCAAGGGAATCACGCCCCTGCAGACGTGTTACATTATAACCTATACATGTGATACATTTTAGGTATCTTATCAATGTTTCGTACACTGAAAAGTCTTCGGGAGATTAAATTTAGTAGCCTATTTGTAATGTCTCGAACTAGACTAAGGCAGAGTTTCGAGCTTAAAATAAAATCGAGATATCCTTGATTTGAATCCTCCCACTTGCCAACCTACTGCATCCTTTTAATTGTCTTTGGTTTCTTTACACGGATATTTTAAACAAAACTCTTAAACGTTACTGAAGGACATTTCACACTAAACGTAAATATTATCATCAAGCATTTATGTCGTAAAAATTGCTCATAAAAAATTCATTGAAGTATTAGATCGCAAATAAAGCGTTTATCTCATTTACTTGCATACATATTCCAATTATGTAATTACCTTGTTGTTTATTGTACTGCATACACTGGCAAGATTCACATTGCTTAGATAGATGCCTGTCAATCTTGTGTCTTGCCATTACAATTAAAGTTGTCAATTATTGCAAACCATAAGTAATTTATAAAATTAATGTCAATTTAAAGTACTACAAAGCGCGTATTTATTAAATTCAAACGGCTACTCGTGATTATGTCACCCATTTTTAGAGAGGACGAACTCAATATTCATTAGATGCATTTAGGATTCTGTACGAGTACCCCACTTTGTGAGATATACACTGATGATGTAGAATTATGGATATATAGTATGTTTCACTCTGTTGACGAATCGTCTGAATATAAATTATTTGGAATATTGCTAAGGAGCTATTTATAGTTTGAATGTGGTGACATCTGTATGAGGGTGGTGTTAATGGATATATCCTTTATTATTCGTATTATTGTTTCTCCCGTTACAAGGATATTCAATTAGAGCTCCATTTCATTACACCCATCAACACTTTGTTAGGTAGGAGCATGTTTTATATTCGCCACTGGTGAGCTGCTGCTGCACTTAGGGTATAAAATATTATTTAAGTATAAATAAATATATACTGAAAGTTTTATTATTGGAACGGAGAGGATGGCTTGTTTATTACGTGAACTACTGACTACTCCGTTTGAGAGTGTTATCGTAATGGTATATATAGAAATAAAAAATCTTAATAACAATTGGAATGATTAATCTAGAGTCGTTCAAAATATGAGTAACATCCACACTTCTAGTAAGTAAAATCCAGTTCCCGATATCCAATTGTCTAAAAAATTCATAACATAGTAATTAACAATTCTTAAGAGTCACGGGATGGAAAAGAGTTCTTCCACTTTTCCCGCGATATTCTTAACACTATGATGTGGACATAGGAACGGTTTGTTTGTTGGTTTTTCTTTTACCTTACATTATTGATTCATACATTTTTTAAACATTTTCTTAATGAACCAATACATTCTATTCATTATTGTAATGTATAGAATTTGAACGAGACACATTCAAATGTTAGGTACCAAAATAGTATTCTAATAAGCTATTTGATGCTCATAAGTTTATTCATTTCCTACAATAATATCTCATAAGCTTTTTGTGGTGTATATTCTATCTTTCAAATTATATCAAAAACTCTCCAATTTACCACATTTTTCTATTAAAATTATATCCCATTGTGGTCACCTAAAACGTCCATCGAACGACACACTGCGGCTTCACAATAATCTATAATGCGATAGATGATGGATCTCAAAAGGTCTTATGTAGCAGTGGCGTACACCGTTTTTACAAATCGTTGTAAGAGCGACCGAAAAAAATATACTATAGAATCTTAGAATATTAATAAACAAGCCATATACATATTTGAGTCATTGATTGTCTTAGACACTAATATTGATTTTCTTTATTTTGTACGGCTTAGGATGTTTTCTGTCCCATGTTATATTTAAGGACTCTTTTAAGAGATTTTATTGCCATAAAAAGATTTAGATATGTACATAAAACGTAAGATTTTCGCGATGTTCCACTCTTTAGTATATTTTCTATGGCTGTTTCTTGCAACCCATCAAGTACGTAAAAGACATTTATTTCCCAGTTCAGTTTAATAATGATCTTGAATATCTTACTTTTAAGGAGGTCAAAGAGGACGAACTGTATATTGCTTGCTAAATGCAGTTAATCCATCGGTTTTTACATTTGTGAAATTTAAATGGATTAAGGAAATAATTAAAATCTTCAATCCATCACTGCTTAGTAGTGTCCTGTCTTGTCGGTCCATTAATTTGTCTTACCGACATCTATCATGTTCAATTACCTACCATTATTATTATATTATATATGTCTAACATCATGCAGCAGCAGTAACAACAACTCACAATGATATAATAATAATCAGTTTCTTTTTGGTCCAAGGTCTCAAATATTTCTTCCCACACACAGACATAATAATATAAAACACTCCCTAGATGTAATAATATTCTCTATACATTCATTACCAGAGACAAGAGTTCATTAAAGTTAACAATAAAATTTATTATTATAATACTAAATGTTATACGTATGATGAATAAGTAAAATATAATATCCACATATAACAAATTAACTGTATCTGATGTCCACGCCTACATCATTTGTAACATTCAACTAGTTTCTTTATAGGAATATATTATTTATATTATTTTTGTTATTATTATCCACTTTCGTTTTCTTTTGTTATTTATTCTAACTGATTCGAAATTTGAATTATTGTTGTCGATGCACGTTTGAAATCTTCTATGGTATTAAACAAACTTAGTTTTGTGGCTTTTAAGACCTACCCCATTTTTCGACGGATTTACTTTTTATTAAATGTGTTAAAACTAAATTTTGTCGAAATCATCACGTAGAAAATTATGATCTCGACGTTTCATTTCTTAGTTTCTATTAAATTTATCTATTGTTATTTTTTTCGAATTTGTTACATTCGATGTATTCATTTTGCAATGTTTTTGTTTTAAGTAGTAATTATGTGAAGATAATTAAAATACCTGGGCTATAATATGATTAAAATAATCTTAAGTGATTAATGAATTCTTAAACTGTCGACAGTTTACATCACTTACTTCGTTTGATAAATATTTACATTAATTTATGTATCTTAATATAAACGATATCTGAAATATTTTTTAATAGTATTTTAATCAATAGAACATAGATTTTCTTTAAACACAAAGTACACAATTCTATAAAACAATTTTGTTTTTAAATTAGCAAAGAATTAAGTATTCGATATTCCAAGATCGTGCGACACATGGCATGAAAATTAGAATGACCTCAATTTATTGATCCAGTCGACCTACTACTAATACAAATTACGAAAGATTTTAATTAAATCAATTTACTATTTGTTTTTAATTGCACAAATTAATCAAGTGTACATGTACTGGTATTGATAGATTTTAATTAAACGTCGATATTGTATCTATTATCTCCAATTAGTTTACATTGTAAAGTGGGGAAATTAAATTACCGTGCGAACCGTTTGAAACCGTTGCTTTTTTGTCATATTATAGAATACAAAATTCTCTCAAGATTCTGATATATTGTTGTGTTCGTTTTTCTTTTGTTTTCAGATAACTTTTCTGCTCTCTTTTGTTTCGGCATCTTTCTTTCTCTTGTATTGTTTGTAATAATAGTAAAAATTTCTCAAAGACATGTCTTCTAAAATATGTTTTTGTCTCGTCACCTATGAAAATTTATATTGTTTATTAATATGGTATTAACCTCTTAATATGTGTTATTTAGAAAGTTATTTACGTACATTATTTAATATTTTATGGTTTATTATAAAAATAATTATGGATATTGAGTTTTGTCGTGAAATATGTTGATAATACAATCATGTTTTCTTTTGGAGAAAGTCCGAATTAAAACGATGATTTTCATAGAAGGTAATGAATTAGTCGATGTTAAAAATCGATTTTTTCTGTACCTATTCAATATTACAATAAACTATTTTGGGACATTGCCCCTTTGCGCAAAAACTATTTTTAGATTACAACAACACATGTAAAACAATATAATCCTCTTATTGTTCAAAAAATGTCCATACAATAGGTTTTAAAATACATACTATGTATTCATAGCTTACTTTGTATGTTAAATATACTTTTCATTATGTGCTATCGTTTTCATTGAAAATGAGGACAAATTAGATTATATCATTCGCTTTGAATTTATAGGACATTTTATATTATTGTATGAATCATCTAAGGGTGGATAGATGGATATATTGCATGTAGGTAAAATAACGTAGGTACTATTTCATGAATCATACTTTCGTAGGTAGACTGAACCGTATAATAAATAGACTATGCTGTGTTTTTTTTCCATCAAGAGCCTGCGCACTCTATGTGATATTGATTTTCATATAACGGCCTACCATAGTGTACACATGCACCTAGCCGATATTATTAGTATTATTGGTTATATGATAAAATAAATTAAATTCCATATAACATCCTTACCTACAGTATGATTAAGTTGTGTATACATAGCACACACACTCTGTATATAAATTGTATTATGCGGCGTCGTCGGGCGTCTGACGCCGGCCGGCTTTCATTTGTTTTGACAACAATATCGCAATCTACCATCTATCTCTACCTATACACAATATAATGTACACAATGTTTTTTTTTTTCCGAATCATTTATTTTTTCACTTTTTATTAAGAACACAATAATATCGCGTTAATGTTTGGTTATTTTGATAGAAATAGTTGTACATATTATTCATTGTTATTTGCATTAGCGAAACCACATGTTTGAATATTAATTTATTCCGTAGTTATTTCATTCGAAAAAACTTTTGAATTCCTTTAAAATCATTATTTTTTGTTGTCTCTGCAATTATTCTCGTTTCAATCAAGGCAAATAATCAAATATTTGATCATCTATCTGGTTTACCGAGCCATATGTTCAAATTTTAATTAAGAATTCTGCCTTTAGTCACTTTCGTACAACTTCAAAGCCCACACATTTTACAAGGTTTTACGTGGGGTCTTGTAACGTTATTCCAAGTACATAACATCGCTTAAAATTCATATAAATAATAATGCATATTGTTTGTATATAATTTATATTAAAATAATACAACTTAAAGCATTGCAAAGGTCGTCGAATGAAACTTAATAGGTTTTTCGATAAAAATAAAATACTTTACAATGTTTATAGCAATTTGATTTTAAGTTATTATATAATTGTACACATGCACTGTTCAATATCCTTTGCAGATTTTATATGAAGATTAAATAATAGTAACGTTATGTTGGTTATATCAATATGTATTATGCTATTTGTGTCTTGCCTGGATGATGTCATCGTCGTCTCTCTTGATTCAAGTATCTCTTCAATACCATATATGTACAATCTGTTTGAACAGGTTTTCTCAATGCGTGGGGACAACGGGCCAATACTGACTGACATTATCATTGTTGCATTATGTGTAATAGTAATATAGCGAAGACTTTCGAAAACTGTGACATCTGGTCATGTTTTTAGGGGTAAAACTTACGACTACTTGCAAAAGTGACTCTTAACCCTCTTTCAAAGTATTGCAGGACGTTGAAATTAAATATCTTCGTTTTTATTACGATTTTAGACTCATTAAAACAAATCGTTGCTATATTTATTGTAAAATTTGATGTATTATTCATCTCCAGTTTTACTAAAATGGTGTGTTTTTTTCTTTCGTATTCAATATATTGAATATAGATAAACTCCTACCTAAAATTTGGTTCATATATTTTGGGACATGCAGAAAAACTAGCAATGAGTCAGTAAAGTTGGAAAAACAGAAAATCCTGGTAGAATATCTATAGTAAATAAATAATAATCAAAGAAGTTGCATGAATGTAGAGGAAGCGAAAGAAATATGTATGGACAGATCTATATGGCGTTCCGTTCTCTCTGCCTACCCCACTTGGGATGCGGCGTGAAGGAATAGATAGATAATAACCAATATGGAAACTGCTTTAATAAATAAAGTAAATATTCTCATTTTACAACATTGATACAAGTTCATGCGTTTTTTTTATACGCTGCAGTGTCAATGTGATAATAGTATTGGACTTCGCTTATATGACGTTTCTATTGTCATAATAAAAAAATAGTATTATAGTCACTACATGCTCATTGCAAAGGTTGGTTGTTAGTTACTAAGTGATGATCTCACACACACTGTCTTCTCATTAAAATTCACAACGAATATTAGGCGGCGGGATGTTACTGGCGACGCTTGCTAAGTATTATTATCCAAGTACTAAATGATAACAATGCCAGCACAATATAATGGAAAGTACAACAGCTGTCTGTTTATGAATTTTTATAATTATATGACTAAGATGAAAAGTACTCGAGTGTTATGTATAATGGAGTTTTATGTTTTATAAGTCATTGCTCCAATAGGGAAACGCCCTTTTCTTTAATATAAAATGTAATATTTTGTACACGACTCAAAATGGAATAATTGAATGTATAAATGGAATAATATGCTTCACATCATAGTAAAAATACTTAAGAATAACTAGTACATAAAAAAATATTGGTATATTTCATACAAACATCTAGTAGTTCCGACACCATTCATTGACAAGTTATTAATCTTGTAAATTTGAGTAGATTAAGTGCAATTTCGCATTTATTGAATTTTATCGATGATTTCATTTCTTTTACGATAATCACGTCATTTATACGTTTATTTAATTTTTAATCTTTGTTAACAACTTGTAAACGAGTTAGGTCGATTAGATAATCCATTACTCTTGTATAAAATTAGAAATTAATCGGCAAGATCAAAGATTACTATCAGTAGGTAATAGATAGATAGTAATGTTATTTATCTGTTATTTATTATGTATACCTTATCTATCTATTTATACTGAGATTATCCATCCGTTAAATAGGTGTTAATGATACTTTTTATATAAATTATTATTATACGAATGTAACTGTTGTTAGTAACTTTACTTGTAAATTTTATATCGATTTGTAGATATAATTGCACTCGGCCACGAAGCTTGTAATGCTGTCTTGAAACTGTATCGAAAAAGCCAATTGCAATTTATTGACAAATTGATTCGAGGAATGATGGAGAACATTTTGTATTCTTAAACTTCTAGTTCCGATTATTACACTCTGTAGGACTTTTAATAATTTAATGCCAATAATGAACCGCACCAAAAAAACTAATTTCTCAACATAAATCACGAAGTGTTGAGATACTTTTCATTTTCCTGTTTTAGCGTACACTTGTAGATATAAGTTGATATTAGTACTTGCCTACTTCAGTGATTCATTATACTAGGTGTTAGTGATGGAAGTCTACTGCTTTTTATCATGAATATTCATAATAAAATAATTTTAATTATTAAAATGTACCTATAGTTCGCAGTTTCATATACAACAGTCAATCTGTATAACGATGAAGTCCTACTACTATCGCTATACCCAAACATGTTCACAATATAAAATGAATGACATATTATTAGCGTCACATATATAAACACATAGTTGATGTGTTAGTAATGACTGCCTCTCATGCCCCAACATCCCATAAAAGGCAATGATTATTGCTATTATAATTACGTGATATTTTAAAGTGACTGACTGGCTGACTATTCATGCTATCTATCTGTCCCCAAGTCTATATTATAAATTATTATAATATAACTCGCGGCGGACGCATTCAATCCAATATTGTATTTTAATTATTCATTCATTTATATATATTATTCACTCAATCCAGATATGGTGACGATCGACGTTGTTACAAAATTTTTCGTTGTCGTTAAAAGGTAAATCTGGTTAGTGTATGTATGACATTCATCATTGCTGGAAATGAGGTTAAATGAAAAATAAACGATACAAAATTCATTGCTACATTCTAGAATTAAAGATATAACAATATTTTCTGTGAAACTGACGTCTTTCTGTACATGTTTTTGATAAAACTGTAGAGTTTGAAATTGGAATCATTTAAAGATAAAGAATAAATCATAAATCAAGTGATTAATTTTGTACGCAGTTTCTGAAAAAAAAAACATGTATTTGATCGTAATCGCGTCTTGTACCTACTGATTTACTGTATATTCTGTTGTCATGACTGTAAAAATGCAATCGAATATTCATTCGCCCGCTCTATTTCGAGAGACAGACAAATAGCCAATTAATTGATCATTGTTACCTTTACCAAAGAACGTGTACGTTTGTTTATTGACATTATGTGACATTCAGAATCACGTCATAAATAACAGTAATTGTTTTTTATCAGCAATTTAAAAAAAAACTGCCAAAAATTACATTATAAACCGCTATAATAAATTATCTAATGATACATAGACCAGACTGGAACAAAATATATAATATCTTAGCGAATGACATCATAATACTGATTGAGTTATTTATCCTATTATTTATTTATCTATCGTGTTACGTTGATAACCCCGCTGTATATAATAACATTGTTATTTTGGGATGATTATTAATATTGTAATATGCAATAACGATTCACCTACTTATTGAATAATGAATTATTGTTATTTTTTTTATCATTACTTTTGTGTTCGGTGGTGGTACCTGGCCCACGATAATGTTTGTACACTGGCGTGCCTTGTGCAGAGCATGGTACTACCACCTTACTGTTTCTACTACCCCTGTCGCCAAGGGGTATCACAGTATTATTACTTACATCCTTATATTTATTAATGACACTTCGCATTGTGGTTGTTTTGTTTTATAAACTCTCTAGTACTCGTATTATATAAAATTATTTTAAGCATGCTATCAGAAACTTTACAAATTGATATAAATGAATTCAATTTATTTTTGATATTTTCATTATCACGCTATTTTCTTAACAATATAAGCACAGAACGTTGACCATCTTTGTTTTGCTTCTTCCGGTATGAACACATCACATAATAATAATTTTAACACATTATTTTTTTTTAACTGTTGTGATATTGCAGTGGAAATAATGAGTTTTGTTTATGTTGTCCACAGTTCTGGGAAATTATCTCAGATGAGCATGGCATCGACCCAACTGGAGCCTACCATGGAGACTCCGAGCTGCAGGTGGAACGTATCAACGTGTATTACAATGAAGCCAGTGGTGGCAAATACGTCCCCAGAGCAATCCTCGTGGATCTGGAACCAGGCACCATGGACTCCGTCCGTTCAGGACCTTTCGGACAGATCTTCCGTCCGGACAACTTTGTCTTCGGTCAATCTGGTGCTGGTAACAACTGGGCTAAGGGACATTACACAGAAGGTGCCGAGCTCGTAGATTCAGTATTGGACGTCGTTAGGAAAGAAGCAGAATCCTGCGATTGTCTTCAAGGTTTCCAATTGACCCACTCCTTGGGAGGTGGTACTGGATCCGGTATGGGCACACTCTTAATCAGTAAAATCAGAGAAGAATACCCCGATAGAATAATGAACACCTACTCAGTCGTACCCTCCCCCAAAGTATCAGACACCGTCGTAGAACCATACAATGCCACACTTTCAGTTCACCAACTCGTTGAAAACACAGATGAAACCTATTGTATCGACAATGAAGCCCTCTACGATATCTGCTTTAGAACGCTCAAACTCTCCACACCCACATACGGCGACTTGAACCATCTCGTCTCTCTCACAATGTCTGGAGTCACCACCTGCCTCAGGTTCCCTGGTCAGCTGAACGCGGATCTGAGAAAGCTCGCCGTCAACATGGTTCCCTTCCCCCGTCTTCACTTCTTCATGCCAGGATTCGCCCCACTCACATCCAGAGGCAGCCAACAATACAGAGCCCTGACAGTACCAGAACTCACCCAACAAATGTTCGACGCCAAGAACATGATGGCCGCCTGCGACCCACGTCACGGACGTTACCTGACAGTCGCCGCCATCTTCAGAGGACGCATGTCCATGAAGGAGGTGGACGAACAGATGCTCAACATCCAAAACAAGAACAGCTCGTACTTCGTGGAATGGATCCCCAACAACGTGAAGACGGCCGTGTGTGACATCCCACCAAGAGGTCTCAAGATGTCCGCCACATTCATTGGCAACTCCACCGCCATCCAAGAACTGTTCAAGCGTATCTCAGAACAATTCACCGCTATGTTCAGGCGCAAGGCTTTCTTGCATTGGTACACTGGCGAGGGTATGGACGAGATGGAATTCACCGAGGCCGAGAGCAACATGAACGATTTAGTCTCAGAATACCAACAGTACCAGGAAGCCACCGCCGACGAAGAGGCGGAGTTCGACGAGGAACAGGAGGCCGAAGTCGACGAGAACTAAGGACCTCTGCGGTTCCGCGAATCATCTCATTTCATAGTCATCTCCCGTCATCAGTCATCAGCTTCATCTTAACCATCCTCCGCGGGGCGGCGCTTTATTTATTATAGTATATCACCACACATACGTATTATTATTATACATATTATATGTGTATATAATACGTCATCCTACTGTGCATCTCGCGGCGCCCCTTCATCTCATCATCCCCATCCCCTGTCCCCCCAAACTACATTTCACCACTGAAAACATTCCCAGTTGCCGTCTTTAATACCTGACAAATTTCCTTTTAATTTTAAGCCTGTCTCGTCATTTCTAATATTTATAATACTTTTTTATACATTATGTATATTTTTATTCGCGTTTTTTATACGTTTTTTTTTATTTTCGGAATTGAACCGATGCCTCTTGTGGCATCACATTGTCATCTTGTTCAAATGTATTGATTCATTTATTAAAGACGCATTTATCATTTTATAAGACTTTTGTTTATATTCAAATCTCTACCAAGCATCCTCTTCTAAACATTATATTAATTTGTTGCGAATATATTTTTTTATTTTAAATATTCGCAATTATTTGAGACAAATGAGTAAAACAAAGACGTCTTTCGTCTGGTTACGACATTGTCAGTCAAGTACAATAAAACATTTGTTGTATTTATTTCGCTATTGTATTCTAATACCTAGACACCGACTCGATGAATAACTTGGACAACTAGCTTTAATAAAACTCCATTCATTTGTCATAAATTTGCATTTAAAAGCATAAATTTATGCAACACAAATCTTACAGCGGACAGGTCTACATCAAAAAAGATTTCTTATAATTCTTAACACAAATAGAAAAGGTACTGATGAGAGGTGTCAACAATACAAAATTCAAATCAATTATAAAAGTAATCTATAGAGATCATAATATTACATAGCTGAATGGTTATTTAGCTTCTATGTTCTGTGAGTTTATGTGTAAGTCTTCAGATAAAGAAGGAAATCAGAAGAAATTCTATGAAGATTCTACCTCGTTGAGGTACTGTGCTCTGCATGTTTTGACCAAAGACATTTGTAGTATAGACTAGTAATGAAGTATTATTTTTCTCAGAAAACACGTTTTGAAATTAATGATAAGAATAAACGATTGCTGTTTGTTTTATTCTGTAACATTGAGATGGTACGAGTATTGGTCCCCCTCTCCAATACAGAAGTATCGTGCATCCTATTTGGCAGTCGTAAAAAACTCTTTGAATCGACTGATTGAAATGTCTTGCTATACTATAAAGGTCTTTGGTTTTAACCTAATTTTAATATATTTCTGGACTGAAAGCAAGGAAGATCATCCATATGAACATTGGTTTGGAAGAATAGTTCTTTTTTTGTAAGCACAACACTTCTGGTTTAGCCATAGCTCTTTTTACTAGTAGGTAGATGGTTTTGTACAACAATGTGTCAAGCTAAAAAATCGTTACTCTCACGATTTTAATCTACAAATATATTATTGCTTCCTTTAAATTATTGGGCAGCTAAAGCTAATCAATACTCGGCTGCAATACTTATATATGTCACAAAGAAATTATGAAAATCGCGAGTTTGTCAAATGCCTATGGGAGATGATAATTAATGGAAGATGTCGAAATAACTACTCTGTGGGATGATTGATTTTCCTAAAGTAAACGATTTGATCAAATTGTTTTGATTGTATTAGGAAAAGATGAAATAATATTGTTTAGATATTAAAAAAAGTTGTTAGAAATCCACGTATTAAATGCAAAATAGTTAGTGCAAGGTAAGTAGTAATACAAAATTATGAAATTATTATTTTATTCGATACTAAATAATAAAAGAATTATGTTCTAAAGCTGATATTTTAAAAACAAAAAATATATTTTTAGTTACTGTTAATAACATTTAGTGAACGTAATAAATAATAGTTGTTCATTTTTATTAAAAACGAATCGTTATTTCAGCATCTTTCTTGAATAAATAATCTCCCTTAGGGATTAAATAAAATCTCGATTTTCTTCATTATCCTGCGACATATTACATAATCCATACAACTGTTACTGTTAACTCAATACATACCATAGATTATCTCAGTTTTTTTATTGGTGTGCCATGGCACATTATTGCATAACACAATCCATAATACGAGTACATATACATAATAAAACACATGTGTCGCTTATCTGCATCATACGTGCTAAGGTAACAATTGGATAATGAAGACACACCTAGAAGTTATTTGAAACATTAAAATATGTAGGTAGTCTTCTACTGCAGCCATCTCTCTACACTGCTGGATGTAGGCCTCCTCCACATTCTTCCATGCTCCTCTTTCTTGAGCCAGTTTTACCTATCTCCTACCCGCGACAGGAATTATATTATTATCTTCAGCCCATCTCTTCTGAGGACAATCTATTCCTTTTCTCTCATCCTAAGATCTCCATTTAAGAACTCTGGATGTCTGAATATTATTTATCAGATCCCTGCTTAGATACTATACTTAGACAATTTAACTTACGCCTATATTGATATTCTTCTGATGGTTTCTACTACTACTATACCATCACGGCATATCCCACAAGTGGGGTAACCAGCAGACCAGCTGCATGTAAGAAACATGCAAGCTGTCCTCTTCGTGCCAATATAAAATCAAGACATTCAGGATGGGTGGCAAACCTCATCGCTGAATTTAAGATGTACACTGTCTTAATTTATTCGAATACCTGCCTTTTACAGGACACTCGAAAACTTAAGGAGAAGAGTGGGAGACCAATTCTTTACCGGGTGCTTCTGATGGTTTCAAATTCAAAAACAATTGAAGGACCCTATCTTGGGTATAAATAGCTTGGTGAAACTTTAAACTAATCTACATATTTGATTCCTGATACATATATGAATCCTGTATGAAAGTTGCATAAATTTATAGTTTGTTATACATATGCAAGTACAAGGTTCATGTCATTTATTGTTCAAAAAAATAGATAAAAAAAGACATTATTGAAATATCTAGGAAATAGAATATTCAATATTTCCTTTTGAACTTTACATTAAATCCTTCAATACCAAATCCACGATGCTCCGATATGATTGCCTGAGTCTTTAGGGGAGGATTATGTAAATCATTATCATCCCTTTCGGGATCAAGCGTCATTTACTCATGCGCTTGTACACACTTTTTGCTTTTATATGGTTTATGCAAAGATCAACTAAGTAGGGGTTTATGCATAGTTTTCTGTTCATTGTACCTACTACCTACTCAGTGCGTGTCGAATCTTTTAGGATCTGGTCTGTGTGATCCAGTCATTTGATTATTAGATGACCACGTCTAACGAGACGAGATCTTCGACAAGGATGTGTGATAGAAGTCTGAAGGATATGGAGCGGAATTGTGTAATACTAGACAAATATGGAATGATAACTGGTACATTAACCAAGATGGGATTATCGCATTTAATGATGTGTGAAAATGATACCAGGCTTAAGACACATGTAAATAATGAAATACCAGGAATAAATACAGTGTAAAATTCTTGTAGAGCTTCGATACTTGCATCCACCTTATTATTTTAAAAATAAATGGTAGGAATATTGTTAATAGACGAATACGTTGGATTTCCTTTGTGAAAGAGATTTTAATAATAATGAAAATGAGTAACTTATAGTTTGGTATACTAAATAATACTTATAGCCGCTAAATAATGGTTTTTATTCCGGAAATGTCGCCGCATTCTTTTAGTCAATTGCTATAGCTGATGACTGTGTTACATTAACTGGCAAATCTGCAGTTAAGTAGAGTCAATAAAAATATAAACAATATTTTATACTTACATCATTGTAAAAAAGAAGACAGTGTGCACCAATAAATTTAAAAATAGAACTACTCCTTTCAATGGCATCCATAGATGGGTAAAGTTGAAAAAATGTGTAGCATTTTAGATTGCGTTAACTTTTTCTATTATTTCGTAGTTACGTAACTGAGTTCGTCTGTAGCCTGGAGGTAGAGTCTCGGCCTCGTGAACAGGGGGTCCGTGGTTCGATCCCAGCAGCCCTAGTTAAAACACATTTTAGCGTCACTTGTCGTTCGACTACAAACGAAATTACGACTATAATTGCAACAATAACGCATAATTATATGGTACATGTAGGTAGATTGTCGTAATTTCGTTTGTAGTCGAACGACTTCATAACGCTAAAATGTGTTTTGACTAGGGGGCCAGGTGCCGGAAAAATCCCCTTTCACGACACAAGCTTTTAGTAGCTTACTGTGAAAGGTGTATAAGGTTGTATATGGCTTTATAACAAACCCAGATATATCTTTTTTTTTTAATTATACATAAATCTGATAATATTGATTGCTAATCCAACGATTTAAAAAATGTTATAAACAATCAAAAAAATTTAACAAATCGATGTAAAATGTTGATATTTTGTACCTTTATTTGTTTATGAAATTTGGAATAGAATGTCAAATATCCATCTTCAGTAGGTAGTACTTGATCATTTTGATATCTGTTAGGTACCTATATCTGTCACATACTTCTAGGTGTCGTAAAAAAACTCTTTCTAGGTGTATTGTAAACCCACTCCATCGTACTCTTCAAAGTTCGAAAATATTGTACAAAACATTTCATAATTCCAGCCGACTATAGCTTCGTCGGTTATTAATATGGTAGGAGTGTCATCATAGGAAACAATGAACTTACCCAACATAAATTTGTAGGAGTAGCTGTTTATTTATATATAGAGTCTTGTCTACGTGGATTTTTTGTGAAGTACAGACAGTTTCTAACTATAGATATATATTATATACATAAGTGTGAAGTTATATTTTATAATTCACAGTTGACTTGGTAATAATCCATCTCGTATCCACTCTTATATTAAGTTATATTTTGTTACCGAATTATTATTTATTTACATTTCTTTTTCTGTTACTGCAATATCTTTCACTTGGTAGACGAAATTCAGATCAATTAAAATGAAAATATCATCTCGTATAAGACTATTAATCTATTTTTGATAACTTTTAATTTAAAATCTACGATTTATAACTGTCTATCCTTAAATCATAAATCTTACAATTATTATCCCTTCTGCTTCTGCATAGTAGCTATGGCCCCTAGTGAAAACACATTTAAGCGTTACGTTTTCGTTCAAACAAGACGAGGTTGCGAGAACGCATCAATTTTCGTAGCTAAAATACACAAGTAGCTACGAAAATTGTCACGTTCTCGCAACGTCGTCAACGTTTGAACGAAAACGAAACTATAACGTAACGCTTAAATGTGTTTTGACTAGGCCTACTATGTTTTATGTGAAGAAACTCTTCAATATTCATATTATATTTTTATATCGGCAATAATGTTCATATTTTTGATATGGCAATGGATGCATGTTTAGTGTCTGGCTATTTACAGGACATGCGTTGGACTGGCGCTATTTGTTTACTTTTTACCCTTACATTTACTTTTTTGTAAAATTTTGTTTCAACGTGCATGCTGTAGACACGCTTAATTGGCCTGACCGAATCACGGTGGCTACCTCGATACACCACAATATACACTGGATAATAGGTATTTTATTAAATTCTTAAACAATCTAATAAGTGCTAATCTGTTGATTATATCAATTTTATGTTGGTCAGGTTTAAAACGTTAGGTGTTGTGTAACACAATCTATATGCATTTCAAAAATGAAAACATCACGTAAGAAATCAAATTCCATATATAGTAGGATAGACAGACCTATGTACCTTTTATGGAGTAGCCACGCAACACACTTCATTATGATTCATAGCGGTGCCTTATATTATGATATCAGTTGTAGGTCAGAGCGAAATTATACTATGTCGAATTTAGCCACTGTAACTAGTAAACATATTCTTGTAGTGCTTCTTAAGCTCTTTTTGATGGTATATTATTAACATATCTTAAAACGCGTTATATTTTGTAATATCTATAGAATCAAAAATGTGTTAAAGCAAAAAAACGCTATTTCATTTTATTACGCTGTTTTAAGTTAGAGTAATAAATAGTAGGTATTAGTGAATTGTAATAATTTAAGCATAATTCATTTCTACATTACAAGTGGGGTAGACAGCACACTAACAACGTGTAAAAAACATGTACCTACCTAAGTTGTTCTTTCCATGACAATAAAAGTTAAAGACATTCAGAATGGGTGGCTTACTTCATCACTGAATTGAAGATGTTAAATGTATAATAGGTAAATGATGTTATACGAATACCTGTCATCGGCAGAATAGGTATCAGAAAACTACAAAAAAGAGTGGTAGACTAAATCGGCGGTACTCCCCGGAATTTTTTGATAATATTTTTTTGTTTACGAATTCGTGAGAAACCTAATTTTGTTGAAAAACTTGATAAATCAATATCAATATATAGTGACATAACTTAGTTTCGCTTCCAAATAGAGATATATAATTCAAAATGTGACTCAAACTTATTTTACCCAGAGAATATTTGAGGGTACAACAGTAATAATAATAATACTACAGCATCTCAGAAAGACAGAACCACAAGATGGATGAACATAAAATGAGAATTGAGAAGGGTGGAGAATAATGCAGTACCTTCCAAAACATCCTTATTAATATTTAATGAAAGTAGTATTAAGGTAGGTGTATTCCGGACATGAAGTAGACAAATGAGAGAACTCTCCTATATTAAAAAATAAAGTACACATATACGCATACTCTTTTTTAAAGATATATCTGGGCTTTGTTACAAACCCAAATACAACCTTATACACCTTTCACCGTAAATATAAAACTATACTTTGTTAGATTTGAGCGTAGGTACAAGTTTTTGAAAGTAGCAGTACCCACATAATATAAGATGTTAAAAATATAAGTGAATTGTTAGCTCAACAGTTTTATCGATACTTCTTTTTTTAATGATAAATTTATTTATTTATTCATGAAATATACGACCTATGCCTTACTCAATCATTTTTTGAACAAGTCGAAAACGAAGAAGTGTTTACCAGGGTAGGCGAAAAAAGGCTTCTTAAAAGAATCAGCCAACAACGAGCTAACTGGATTGGCCACAATATCAGGCACTCAAGCCTGCTATTCACCATTGCGAAGGGCAAGACAGAAGGCAGAAACGGTAGAGGCCGACCAAGAGACACTTATATGCACCAACTGAAGAAGGACATGAACTGTGGCACATACGTAGAACTAAAGAGACTAGTGTACCAATAACCGAGGGTCGATATATTAAACTTTGTTGTTTATTTTTGAGCGATGTCAGTCAAAACTACACCAGTAAATAATATAATAATAACATTTCCATGAAATTTAGCTTCGTGCAAAATCAGATTATCAGGCGTCGGGACTCATCTTAATAATAAAATAATTATTGTTGTGACTGCATATTGATTCATGACTTATTCACTTTACTATTTCACGGTTTATGATCACAACTATTTGATTGGACATTGTACCTATTACTATTACTATTTATCAGCATTTCATTACTGGAATAAACATATTTTGGATCCCATGAAATAAGTAAAATAAGCCACAATCATATCTTAAAACATTGGAAACTATCACCATAGACGTCGCAGTTACTTACATACTTCCGATAGCCGAACAGCCCTTGAAAGACCTTTGCCGCCTCCGAAACAATAGATCTCCAAGTCTTTCTATCCTGAGCAATGGAATACCAGTCGTCTTTAGCATTTAGCTCCTTTAGATCTCGGTTGATGTTATCCAACAATCTTTGTCTTGGTTTGCCTAGATGTTGTAATGGTAAGTATTAAATATTATCGCCAATTATTATTTATATAAATAGATTTAAATTTTTAGTAAGTATTTATATGGCACAGAGAAGACATTCTTTACCTTCATAACATGCAGTGAGTCTACTGGCTACCCCACTTGTGAGAGATGCTGTGATAGTATAGATTTATAGATAGTTTCAAGTCAGTTGCCTTCTACGAACTTCTTAGCTACGCAAATAGAGTCAATGAATTAAATTTTCAATTAGACTATTGTCGATTGAATTGAAATCCAATAAAGAATAAATTTATGTAAAAGATGACATACTGTCAACTAAATTGTGGGACATAGCATGATGGATCACATAGTTAAATAGAAAAAAAAATGGAAATAAACATTGTCCTCAAAAATAAATAATTATGTCCATTATAATTGTAATAAATATCATTTGACGTACATAGCCTATACAAAACACAAAGTGCCACCAGCAAACAAACAATTTATCTTAATAATTTTCTATTGTCTTAATTTTATCACTGTCGAGACCAATTTACAACTCGCTAGAGGCGAAACGTCGCTACTGTTATGTTATCTCGACATCACTAATAACAGTGATAAATAACAGCGAAATAATAAATCTCGAGTAGATATTTCGCAAATTGCTGGGGACCATTATTAAAAGTTAGATACTAAGTAGAATACATTTTCGTGAAAGCTAAAAAGTTGTTTATAGAATATAATATGGTTTAATATTGACACACTTGGACAATTACGAAAATGAAAATCTGCCTTTAGTACGCATATATCTAAAGGCAGATTTTCAGAAGTGAGAGAAATAATAGAAGCACATTAGAATAATTATTCAGTTTGAAAATAGTTTTTGGTCAGACATAATCAACGAAAACTGCACCTAATGCTCATCTAAAATATTACTTAATTCGTTTAATTTCTTGGTACTGTTTCCTTAAAGACATTAGGAATATTAAATTTTATTAAAAAGTCTGAATAAAACTGATTACTCAAAATAGTGTTTCATAATATTATAACCATAATGCTTAATAATAACTAAACTTTGAAACATAGGTAGGTACCTACCAAAGATATACCATATAGGTAATTCAAAGAAAAAATCGGTCCTACAGCCGATCAAATTTTACAGCCAGTTTTAAACCAGCGTCCGTTGAGACGGTTTGTTAGACAGCGCATAACCATTATCATCTTAATGATATAGAGTGAGACAGCATATTATTATTATTATTAATGCGTTAAGTTGGAACACGAATATTCCGCAATAATGTACTGAATTGCAGGTATAGTATGTCTATGGTACCTACTTTACTATTTTTATTTACGGGAACCCAGAATTTGAATTTCGAATTAGAATCTTAATTTAACATTATTCGATTTTTCGTGTATTCATTTATCACTCATGTGTTAAGTTTAATAGAACGAGGTTATAACATGTCATTCTGTTTGTTATCAGCTGTGGCTAGAATCATTATGGACATTTGCAGTGTGTCCTTTGTTTGTACTTGGGCGTAGAAACGGATTTTAGGCTGGGTTTTTTATAGCATAAAGTAAAAGAATAATAATAATAACATGAACTACCACCTTGTTGCGCCCAACCCCTCAGCATGACTCACCACGCGCCAGACATCAGCCTAATCTCACCCACACCCCCATCTGACTAGTGACTACTCCTCGGAGGCTATATTCGCAGGAGAATCTGACTTGATACTTACATTTACGCCAAACGAAATGGTACAAAATGATTTTTCACGATGTAGGTACATTGTACTTACATTACAATGCTAGTTAAATTTAGATAGTAAGACATAAAGAAAAATGACAAAATAAATAAGTTCTGTACGTTGTAGATAATATTATTATATAATAATATGATTATTATAAAATTTATCCCGTGGAGCACCCGGTAAAGAATTGGTCTCCCACTCTTCTCCGTAAGTTTTCGAGTGTCCTGTAAAAGGCAGGTGTTCGAAAAAATTAAGACATTGTACACCTTAAATTCAGCGATGAGATTTGCCACCCATCCTGAATGTTTTGATTTTATATTGGCACGAAGAGGACAGCTTCCATGTTTCTTACATGCAGCTGGTCTGCTGGCTACCCCACTTGTGGGATATGCCGTGATGGTATAGTAGTAGTAGTAGTAATAATATGATTTCATTTGAGTCAGCTATTTTGTATGTAACCGAGATTCTTATTTTATTCAAATATTGTGACATGGAATTAATGAGTAAGTGACATACCACATCGCTGATTTGATTATTATATTATACCTACTATTATACGGAATGTTTCACAAACGCCTGCCTTTTACAGCACATTCGAAAACATCCAGAAAAGAGTGGGAAACCTGCCCTTTGCCGGGAGACCCAAGAAGAAAAAAAGAGTTTTAGCATGTAAAATATTAATTGGCTTTTTGATTACAAAAAAATCAATGATAGCATTAACTTACATACATCTTTATATTATTATTATTATTATTATTCTCTTTAAAGCTACTTTGCACATCATTACAGCTTTTAGCCAATGCGATGTGCAAAAGGATACTATAGTTACACAATATTTACAATATTCAAAAACAACAAAACAAAAAAACATAAAGCAAATAAAATACATACATATATACATACACATACACACATACATACATACATATATCTGCTATAGTCAGTTCTCAGTCTACTTAATTTTTATCCATTACCCTCACGCCGTGTCCCAGGAGGGGTAGGCAGAGAGAACGGAACGCCATATAGATCTATCCTTACAAACTTCTTTCGCTTCCTCCACATTCATCCAGTTTCTCATACATGTTCGCCGATTTCTCTTATTCAACACGCGGCCGTCCTTTAGGATTTGATCCACGTGCTCAAGCCACGTGGTTCTTGGCCGTCCGCGCTTCCTCACACCTCCTCTTTCAGACAATACATCCTCTTCGTCATTCTTTCATCTTGCATTCGCTCAACATGTCCAAACCATCGTAACTTATTTACACGCATTCTATCCACAACACTCTTCTCGCATCCGCTCATTCTCCTGATATCCTCATTCTTCATTCTATCCCGCAATGTTTTTAGCATTGGAAATACTGTTCATAATTGGCTTATTTCATACTGTCGCAAAAGTGACTAATAATCTTCCACCATATTTTTTGAATTCCTTATCGTATATAGGCAGGAGGCGAAGGCTGTTTGGGTTCGTGTGGGGTGACTATAAGGCGGACCGCCCTTCCCGCTCATTCCACCTAGGGAAGATGACGTCATCGTCAATATATTATAACAGAATGGAATATCACAACAACACAGAAGTGACTCACATCATAACAAATCTACAGCCTTTATTTTGTAAACAATTTACCTCAGCTGTATAAATATATACTATACTAATTTACTATGTATAATTATAAATTATAAATGTAACTTCCTGCTAAAACTTTTGACATTATTTATAAATTTTATGTTTTGTACAGTCACATTTTATTTGTTATGTAGTATCATAATTCATTACATTTTATTTTAATTTGTTAGGTCAGTAGGGTTACTACTCTTGACATATTAATCTAAGTACGATATTTATTTATTTATTTATTCATTCTTTATACTGTGCATTGATCACAATAGATTTTATAGAAAAATGCATTCATATTAAATATTATGAATATAGGTACAGAGGGTGATTTTATCGCAAATGCGCAATCTCTGCCAACTAACCCATCTACGATGTGCGGAGTGATTATAGTAAAAAATACATGTGTAACAATCTCGCTGTAGCGATGAAGCGGTGTTTTTGACTATAGTCCCTTCGGATTAAAATCATGACAAGATTCAGATCGTATGGGCCTGGGTGTAACATGTATAATATGTGTTTTTTTTTTTTTTTTTTTTTATTTATTTATTTAAAAAAATGGGCAACATACAATAAAATTTTACAAAATATAACATAATTACTATTGAACATATTTCTTGTACTTGACCAGCCCATCTTTGAATTCATTATTATTATTGCCAGTACAGTACAAACACAGAAAGAAAAAAAGAAAAGAAAAGAAAAGAAAAAATAAACAAATATTTCATTCCTGTCTAATGTGGCTCCTAAAAAGGCTCCTGGACATACAGAATATGTCCACGGACCTCACCTTCTCCAAATTGTTATATGTGGTAACGCATCGATGTAGTGGCGAGTTCTGAGCAGCATTAGTACTTTTTTTACTTAAGAAGAAAGTCGAGGTGTGTCTCGTTCGTCTATTTGGTATGTTAAAAGTAATTTTTGCTAAAAGGTCTGTACAGTCAATATTTGAGTTTATTAAATCGTAAAGGTACAAAAGGTCTGAATTTCTACGTCTTGTATGTAATGTCTGTAATTCATTTTTGTAGTTGTTACCAAATTTGTAGTTCATATGTTTCAAAAATATATGTTGAATACGTTCTAAACTGTCAATGTAAATGTTATATTGTGGATTCCAAATGACAGACGCATGTTCCAATTGACTTCTAACAATTGTGTTGTATAATACATTAAATGTTTTCACCTGAGTGAATGGTTTGCATACTCTCATTAGGAATCCCAACATTTTGTAAGCCTTTAAAGTAATCGTGTCAATGTGTTTGTCAAATAATAGCTTACTGTCCAGTTGCACACCCAAGTCTCTACAGTCTGATTTTACAGCTATTGGCTCCCCATTGATTTTATATGTGAATGGTACTGTACTTTTTTTCCTGGAAAATGTAATCTGGTGACATTTTTTTACGTTCAGTAACAGTTTATTGGAGATGCAATAGGAAGTCAACCTATCAAGGTCACGTTGTAGATTCTCACAGTCAGTAATGTCTGTAATAGTCTTGTAGATTTTCATATCATCAGCGTATAGTACGTAATTACTGTCCCTAAAACATAATCCAATGTCATGTATATAGATATTAAATAGAAGAGGTCCCAAATGGGAACCCTGAGGGACACCCGATGGTACCTGTGTTGTTTTCGATAGATGACCGCCGTACTCCACTATCTGACTTCTATTGGTAAGGTATGACTTTAGCCACCTCAGAAGATCTCCATGGATACCCAAGATTTTAAGCTTATTAATTAGAATGAGATGGTCCACCTTATCGAACGCTTTTGAGTAGTCTGTATATATTGCGTCGGTCTGTCTCTTGTTATCAAGGTTGTCATGTATGTCGTTTAAAAAAACGTTTAAGTTTGTAGCAGTAGAGCGTCCCCTGACAAAGCCATGTTGTTTTGGATCTATATGAGTTTTGACCGCAAAGTACATTTGATCATACACAATTTACTTAGAATGGGCAACTTGGAAACTGGTCGGTAGTTGGACACATCCTTCAAGTTTCCACCCTTGGGTATAGGAGTTACCAAAGCCTGTTTCCATCTATCAGGGAATGTGCCGCTGCGTAATGATTTTATAAAAATATGATAAACTGGAATTGTCAGAGAGCTACTGCAGGACTTCAAGAATATGCCTGGTAGATCATCATTGCCCTGACTCTTCCTTGTATCAATTGAATTTAAAAGGTTAGACACTGTTACAGTGTCCAAGTGTATGCTTGCCACAGTCTGACACCCCGCAACCTCCCCACCACAATGTGGAGTAGAAAGATCAACAGGAGTGAAGACAGAAGCAAAGTATTCTGACAAAATACCCGCAGACTCTTGTATGCTTTTTGCTGTATATTCCCCATTATTCAAAAACTGAATTGAGTCGGCATTACGTTTTTTTGTCTTAATGTAAGACCAAAATTTTTTAATGTTAGTTTGAATAGAGTTTTCCGTGCTAATTAAATATTTTTCTTTGGCAATATTTGACATTCTTTTTTGCCTTTTTCGGAGAAGAGTGAAAGTTTGATAATCCAACGGATTGTGAGTTTGCTTCCATCTTTTGTGGTATTTTAATTTCTCCTTCTCTAATTTTATTAGTGAAGAATGAAACCATATTGGATATTTTTTTTGGTGTATAATTTTTGTTGGTATCATTTTGTCAATTATTTCATGTACAATTTGGTAAAAAAATTCTGTGGCAGTATTCACATCATCACAATCAATTACAGCTGACCAATCAGTATTTTCAAGTTTAGCATTAATCAACTTATAGTCGCCCTGTTTAAAAAGCTTTATACAGAGGGAGGATACATTATTTACCTTCAAATTAGGTAGTTGAAATTTTAACTGCTGTTTAGTGCATTGTTTATGTGTTTCGTCGCGTTAGTACCCATAATACAAGATTCAATCTTAATTTGGGACTAGCTCGATCTGTGTGAATTATCTATGCATGTTATGTTATGTATTTAGATTGTGTCAAGAGTAACCCTAAAGATCTTATAACTTTTACTAAAATTAGAGTTATACATATAATGACAGTCTATGTAAATGAAAATAGAAACAGAGTATTGTATGTCCACAACTGTTCATACAAATGAGAATTATAACATAGAAAATGCTGGAAAAATAGAATTTGTATATAATGTATGGTTTCTAACGTTTGTTACCTAATCCTTTTGTGGAGTACCTAATAAGTTTTATAAGAATAATATTTTTAACCAAGTTTCCTTCAACTGTGTTAAGGCAAATCATTCGAAAGATGATTTCAAATAGAAAAAAACTCTATTTATTGGTGATCATGTGTTTGTGTTGCAATGCAACATTGTGTTGACTCTAATCGAAAGATATAGAAACCACACAGAAGTATACAAATGAGTGCTCAAGAATTTGTTCATGAGGTTGGAATTTAATTTCGCAAACAGCATCGGTATTCATTTTAGATGTCCTAGCTAAATTATCAACAATTCTTTCTTTCTTAAGCAATTTCACAAAGCAAGTTTAAAATTTTATAATTAAAAGCATCCATTTGTATGAATGCGGATGAGTTATCATATATTTTTAGATGATGACTGGGTATTATTATTTACTACAAAATCAGAGAAGAGTTTTATAATTAATGGATAAATTACAGAACATTTCGTGTACCAAACTATTTGATTGCCAAAAGTAGTGATTTTTCAGGAAGATTAATTAATGTAATATAATAATTGTAATATTTTAGTAATATGCTGTGCTGTTCAGTGTACGGTGTATACAGCATATGCCGTGACCAGCAACCGTGACACTGAATAATTCAGACAGTTTTCAAGATGTTTTACGATTTCGGAGTTGAATATTTTTTATAATGATTAGTAAGCAGTAACTACCAAGAAACCATGAAATAATATTATTATTTAGGTACCTATTTATCAAATAACTAGTGTACCTATTAGGTACCGACCAGAAACTGAGTACCTACCGTTATTCTGAGTATTTTGGGCTGTAGAAACAGATTCGAAGAACACATAATTCATTGGCCTATCTATCTATACCATCACGACATCTACAAGTGAGGAAGCCAGCAGACTAAATGCATGTAATAAACGCAGGTATAAGTAGGTAGGCCTCTCCAAGCCAATAAAATATAAGATTCGGAATGGGTGGCATACCTCAACACTAAATCGAAGATGTGAATTGTTTTCTACGTGAGGTTTTACGAATATCTACCTTTTGCAGGACACTCAAAAAACTAACAGATAAAAGTGGCACACCGATTTTTTGCTGGGGACTCTATCGAACAAATTATGTGTAGATTCCATGCAAATTATAGCCGTTTTCCATTATTTATTTCCTTCAAATCCCACCAATCCCTGCAGATGCTAAGCTTGCTTAACCATTATGCATATTTGAATATTCTTATCTTTCGTCCATTAACACGATTTCTTCGAATCCATAATACTTAGTAATTACTACTACGAGAGTTTAGTTTCAAAAGAAGAAAAATATCACCTCTCATCTGCTGAATGAAGGTTTCACCCATATTCATCCATTCGTTTCATTCTCGGGGTAATCTTGCCCATTTCCTATCATTGACAAGAATAGTATTGATAGTAATATCATCGCACTATCTTTTCAGAGGCCGATCTAGACTTTTTTTCATCCCAAGGTTTCCTGTATAAGATTCTGGATATTTGACATACAAACTCATCTAAATATAATGGGTGGGTCGCAGGTTCAAGTATCAAATAAGGTGACATTGTCTTTGTTGACCTTTGTATGATGGTTCCATATGATACATTTTCATATTATGTAACTTCGAAGATAGATTAGTTGTAAAAATAGCTAGGTACACTTAAACATACATACCAATTTCATTTTGATATATTTATTAATATTTCGTTAACCATTTTCAACATAACTGTCTTATGACTTGAGCTGTTGTACTCATTATCGAAATTTGATGTAAATCTAATAATTAGGTAGTTAGTTAATTATTATTAGTAAGAACGGAGTAATTAAGTGTCTACATTTTATCGAGGGCCATTTTCTAACTACCATTTCAAGTTTATTACCTTCCTATTTCCTAAAACTTAGTCTAAATAAATAGGTTCTAATTTTTAATCGTGTTGTTCAGTTTTGGTTGATACTGAATAATAAACGAATAACTAATTACATTGTAGTAAAAAAATGAGACTACACATTTTGATAGTTCACTCATCCCTACTAACTTGTCTAACATCAATGTTATATTATTAGGGTATGTTAATTACATTTTTATTGCAAATCAGTTGATAAATTAAACGAATTTTCTCTTTATTTATTGTAAATGAAATAAATAAACTAAATTATATGAATCTGGGTTAATGATGAATTCAAATAAACAATAAATTATGTCGTGAATTGGTGGCATGGACTACAACTATAAATTAATTGTAAAATGTTGATACCTATGATTATAGATATATGGCATCTTCTACAAGTGGGGTAATCAGAGAATTAACTGTTTTGTAATAAACTTGCATGTCGTTTTCCCTGTGCCTTAATAGAATAATATGATATTTATGATGGGTCGTACATCATTGCTAAATTGAAAATGTTAATCAAATGTCCTATTCGCGGTATTCTAAGGATAATTATATTTTACAGGACGTTTGTAAAACTTGCAGGAATAAATGAGAGATCTATTTTTTCCGGAGACTCGATGGAAAATATTCGTACATAAAATAACATTTAGAATGGTACCTATCTACATAAATGGGTTTTGAGTAGGCTCTTTATATCAAATAAACATAATGAAAGTAGGCAACATCATTGTAATGACAGTAAGTAAAAATTATAAATATGGAATGATTTGAAAATGGAATTGAGGCGGGAAAGTAGAGAGCTGTCAAAATGTCATAACACAATGCAGATTATGGATGACATTAGGCGCCTCTAGCCAGTTACAACATTTAAATTTATATACCTTTGAGTGCAGGCACTAACTCTAGAAATAATGACAATGTACAGTCAAACTTCAGATTGCGAATATAGCTTGTTAAGGAAACTTGTTCGCTACCAACATCGATTTATATCATATCTTATTATACAAGCCGATGGCTACCAAGGGAATAATGCATCAAAGTGGATTTGATCATCTCTGCAAACATTCACAAATCAAGTTAATCATAATCCAAGGACTCACTGTAGCTTTCCATAAGTTACAATATAATAGGTTATGATTATTAATTGAATATACCCATTGATAACTTATTCATAGAGTTAATATGAATAGAAATACATTGTGGTATTCAGAGATGTGACGTATTTGAAATAAAAGTATTTAAAATACAAATACAAAATACAAAATACGTATTTGTATTTTGTATTTCAAATACCTTTTTGTAAAAAGTATTTTGTATTTTATTTGAAATACTTTTTTTGAGTATTTTGTATTTTACACAAAATACTTTTACAAAATACCTTTTTATTGTTTGAAACAAAATTCTGCCATTAATTGATATGCGCGTACGCAAGCTTTTTTTGCCAATTTGTTGAATTACAAATACAACGTTTCCATTAGAGTACTCCATGTTTGAGATATACACACATAAAAAGATGATTGAACAAATTATACATGACGCCGTTTAATGTTTCATGGCCATCTCAAGGGCGCTGTGATTTCTCCTGAATGGTAGCATTTTCAATTTTGTCTGGAGGCAATCTGTTCCAGGCAGATGACGCTGCGACTCTGTTTCTTCTTTCTGCAAATTTAGAGGTATTTGCCCTTTTGAGTTCAACGAGTTTAAGAAGCTGATCACAGCCTTCGCCACACATTTTCGTCAGCGGAACAGCTCAGTGGGTGGTGTGCTGCCTTGTGGACAGTGAGACACAGTTTAAACACCACTATCTCTAGGACTCACAGTTAGTGTAGACTTCTTAGTAGTGAAGTTATGTGGCAGCTCTTATTCTCTCTGTAAATGATCCGGAGGCAACATTAAAAACCATCTGAAGACGATAAGGAAGAGTTTGGAGCAGTCCTGTGTATAATATGATGTTACAGTAGTCCATACGATTCCAGATTTGGATTATCCATTCTGATTTATTTTGCAGCCCAAGTCAGGAATTCTCTTACTTTCTATACTATAATTCTATTCTCGGATTTTGGAAATAAAAGAGAAAAAAAAATACATTCACAAAGTGAACATATATACAAAACATACATACATACACACATATATATAAAAAGGGAGAGACTGCAAAAAAAAAGATACAAACATACATACATACATAAAGGGAAAGGAAAAGGGGGGAAAAAAGAGGGGGGGTTAGGAGTGATGGGTTTCAGGTTTCAGAGGCTGTGTTTGTATTTGTGGAAATCATTTTCTCCTTAACGGCTCGCTTGAAAGACGTCAGACTTTGAGTAAGCCTAAATTTTGAAGGGAGATTATTCCAGCAACGAGCACCCTGAACTGCAAAAGATTTTGAGATGAAAGTTGTACCATGAGCCGGGATTGACAGGATGCGCTGGTTATTCGACCTCAGAGGTAAACCGTGACTCGCCAAGTATTCAAAAGCCTCCTTAATATAGTACGGGGTTGATCCTGCGTACAGAGCATTGTGGACAAATGTGAGTAGATGGAGCTCACGTCTTTGTCGTACAGTAAGCCATTTCAGGGTATTACGATATTCAGAAATGTGGTCAGTTTTTTTTTAGATTAAAAATAAACCTTATGCCAACATTCTGAAGTCGATCAAGTTTGTCAATTAGATCCTGATTCATGTCCACATACACGATATCAGCATAGTCGATAATGGGCAACAGCAAGGATTGGAACAATAATTTTTTTACTTCAGTGGGCAAGAATTTTTGCAGCATCTTAAGAGTGTGGAACTTGTAAAAAAACTTTTTCTTTAGAGTGTTAAATTGATGCTGCCAAGAGAGTCTCTGGTCCATGATTATGCCCAAATTCTTTACTGTCGCCGAAGAGGGTATTGCTACTGAATTAGTGAACTAGTGGGAGGTAAATTCATATTTTTCAACCTGGATATAGAGTGAAGGCTACCAATGAATATTGTCTGGGTTTTTGAGGCATTGAGGAGTAATCCATGAGCACTAGCCCAGTTTGAGATCTGTTGCAAACACTCATTGGTAGAATAAATGGCAGAGGAGATATTGTGAAGTTTAGCATGTGTATAGATTTGCAAATCGTCCGCCTATAGATGGTAGCGACAAGGCAACTGTTTCTAATCATGTCAACCCTTTCTCCACTTATTTATTTATTTATTTATTTATTTATTTATCACTTGTATACGGCGTGAGCCTTTTACATGTTAAACATATAACAAAGCAGAAAAAAACAATTTGACAGACAACAATAAAAACTGATAAAAAATGAATTGGTACAAATTTATAAAAATAAACATTAAGATATAACAAAAATGGTAGTAATTTGAACAAAAACAGCAATAGTAATAGAATAAAACAATTAAATTAAACCATACAGAGACTGGACAAAATTTGATGAATGCAAACATTAAAAGACAGAATGTAATATACAAATCAAAACAAGTATCCAATTAAAAATAGTTCAAGATGATAATTGTCAAATTCGTTAGATTAGATGTCAAAAAAATAGAATCATTAAAAAACAACATAAATATTAAACATATAAATAGATTAAGAAATAATGTATAAAATTCGAAATAATAATAATAATAATTAATTGATAATAATATTAATAAGCAATGGACAGATGATTAAGTAAAAATCAAAATCGTGAAATGATATTCAATTGATTAATTGTCAAGTAAGTCAAAAAAAAAAAGAACACAAAAAACAGCAATACAAGTACAAATTGATGCAGTCATTGGAAACATACCTAGTATTAGGTGAAGCGACCCTCGATTGCCCGTTGTTAGTTTACATATGGAAATAATAGTTTATGACGTCAGATTTATATTTTTGGAAACTGTCGGCAGCAATGTCAGTGCAGTCTCCCACCAGGTTACCCAGTCTATGAACCCGAACCATGGGTGAATGATACATGTAATTGTTTCTAGCGTTGTACTCATGAAACAATAACGATTGTCTAGTAGACCTAGTAGGAACGTGGAACTGGATGAGTTCTAAGAGTTCTGGGGAATTTATTGCACCACTTAGTAGTTTATGTAGGAAGCAAACATCAAACATGTTTCTTCGGTTCTGCAAACTCAAAAATTTAAGTTCTGTCATTAAAGAGGCGTAGTCAATATCTTCTATCGGAATTCCCATTTTATAGTTAATAAGTCTCAGAAACTTTTTCTGAACTCTCTCGATATTATTGATATGAATGGCATAGTTTGGGGACCATATGACAGAATTATATTCCACTAGTGGTCTTACTAACGATACAAATAATAACCTATAAGATTGTATCGATCGCAAATCAACCGCCATTCTGAAAACAAAACCTAAAACTCTCATCGCCTTACCGACAATCTCCTCAACATGTAAATTAAAAGTTAGATTTTCAGAGAATGTGATTCCAAGGTCGCGTAAGTTTGATACACTTTCAAGTGAAACATCGCCAATGGAATAGTCAAAAGTGATGTGAGATCTAGTCTTGTGAAATCGGACGACCTGGCATTTAGACACATTAAGATCAAGACCATTCGCTTTGCACCAGTTATTCAAAGTTACTAAGTTGTCTTGTAATATATTGCAGTCTACAGTGTTGTTAATTGTTTTGAATAGTTTCAGGTCATCCGCAAACAACAAGACCTCTACATCTCTGAAAACCTTAACTATGTATAAAAAAAAAAAAATGCAAAAGTAACTTATGTATACTTTTGTCCAGTTTTTAATTTCTTTTTCATTCATCAATGGTTTAAATATTAAATACTTTTGTCTTACACCTTGTTCGACTATTTGTAAAAAGTATTTTAAAAAGGTATTTTAAAAAAGTATTTTGAAAATACGTATTTTGTATTTTGTATTTAAATACCATTTTGAAAAAGTATTTAGTATTTTGTATTTGAAATACAAAAATTCAAAAGTATTTGTATTTTGTATTTAAATACTTTTTTGGAAGTATTTTGCACATCTCTGGTGGTATTATCTATAATAACATTATGGTCTATGGAGTCTGATGCTGTAAGTATACTCAATGATTGATTCAATCAAAGTACTTATAGGTAAGCGATACTTCGATTAGTCAGATAACATGTCAAGGGCGTATCAAGAATTTTTTCAGGGGTGGGCAGCAGTTAACATTTTTTCTTTTGCCATCCCAAAGATACTTTTTTTCAGTTTGGTATAGGAGTTTGAGATGTTTCACGATTTCATCGTTTTTGTTTCACAACTTCAAAAGAACCCAAGCCTATTCAAATTTTTGCACCCCCGTCGCCAAATTTTCATTTTGATATGTAAATTTGAAATATCGACTGTCCAGTTCCACACATCAACAAGTTGAAATTTTCGAAATTTTTTGATTTAATTAATAATTCATAAAATCAACTCCACTCTTTAAAAGCTATTAAATCATAGAAAAATAAATAATGTAGGTACCTATTTGAAATTCCACAAATAAATATTTCGAATTGTTTAACTATTGAACGCAATAAAGACAACATAATGCCTCTAACAGTGCGATTATTTTATGGTTTATTTCACTATTTGTTGTGTTTTTAAAGCATAATATAAATACAACAAAATTACAAAAATGGCGATTTCTCGAATATGAGACATTTGTACTTGTGGACTTATGGAACTGGACAGTCAATATTTTTGTTTTATTTGGAAGGAAGGTAGCTTTCCACTTCGACGCCAATCTTTCATACTTTAAAATACCAATTTAGTCTACTATTATCGAGATTGTAGGGGTGGGCAATACTGTCCCAGCTTGCCCCCTCACCTTGGGTACACCCATGCAATAAGTCAAGAGCTCGGCTTGGAGATTGCGTGAAAGTTGTTATAGCTATTTTTGTACATAGCCTGTTGGTATAAAAATCATAAATAATGCTATCTGATACGATTTACAAGTGAGTAATCTATTAGATTTAAAACACCACAGATCAATATACAACACCTTAATTGCATTGCTGCACTAAAAATATTTTTAAAATGTTTTAGACAAAAGATTTTCTCACAGCTAGTAAACTTGTTATTGAATAGGAATATTCAGTTCTTGACTGTGGGCGATTTCATCAATGAAATATGAAATAATTTGTACAAAAAAAGAACAAATTGTCTTGATTTTATGAGGATCTTTTTTCATTTAAGTACCTACAAAATTTCAACAAATGGCAATGAGAGAACGGAAGATGAACCCTTTAAATTTTGGAATGGATATTATAGGAGGAAAATAGATGTATGGCAAGACCTCAAAAAGATGGACCGATGATATAGGTAGGTATTTCAATTTCTTATGTTACTCGAGACCGAAAATTGTAGAAGCAATTAAAGAGGCATAATAATTATGTATCTGGCAGAAGAGAGATGAAAATTAGCTAGCAGTAAGTAAGAAGTTAATTAAGACTCCCAGTTTGATGTTAAAATTTATTTATTCGTGATCACACGCCAACAGACACAACATATAGGTTAAAACAGAAACAGTGGAAAGAAAAAAAAATGCTGTGCCCTTATAATTCATTCAATGAGTATTCTTCAAGATGAATTGGTTTCAGGCAAGCACCTGTCGGAATGTATTTTTAAAAACATACTCAAATCTATTTGTTTATTATGAAAATAAAAGAAAATTACTTTGTTTGTATAAAATAATATTTATAAGGCTTCTAAAATCGCCACTGCACATCGTCACATCTTTTTTTATGTAAACTGCTCTGTTAATTTTGTAATAATTATGAATGATGATGTGCAAGAAGAATAAAATAAATAAATAAATAAAATCATCGTTTTATTACATTATCAAACTTCTAATCATCTATTTATAACAAAAACAATTTAATTTGGTATCATATTATACCCACTTTCTGGTGGCCTGTCGCCGAGAGTTCTGCTATCTGTATAGTGGGTGGCTAAGTTGTTTATTGCCAATAAAGTTATACAGGTTTGAACTAACAAGGTTTAAATAATTTAGTATGTTCATATTTTTATAAATATACCTATTGAATTCAAGCAATGATTTGGACGTGTGGAGCAAATGGGTGATGAAAAAATGAATAAGAAAATATATTTATTTGAAAGAAGGGCGGTAAAAAAATCTGGAATATCAAGTGGATCAAATTCTCAAGCGAATGAAGTATGCAAGGTTAAATATGGCGTTCCGTTTACTCTTGTCTACCCCATTTGGGATTCGGTGTGAAAGTTTAGTATAGAACAATGCTCAAAAAAATGTTTATTCGTTAGGTATAGACAATAGATACATTTACAGGGAAACCAAAATTTTCTTTGAAAGTTTAAATTCTAAGAGCATATTTCTAGATGATTATTAATGACATTATCGTAGGTATGTGTATTTATCTTTCTTGTTTACTTTCACAGCACTCGCAATCGAGTGAATTACGTTGTTCAGTCTCAACATATCCTAAATATGTAATTGTAAAAAAATATTTCGTCAGTTAATAATTAAAATAGATCAGCAATTTTTTTTAACATTTTACTGATACTGAAAAACGTGATCCTAGCTGATGCTATTAGGAAAGTGTGACAAGAATCCATGATTATTTATCTTCCTTTCTCTCTCTCTCTCTCTCTCTCTCTCTCTCTCTCTCTCTCTCTCTCTCTCTCTCTCTCTCTCTCTCTCTCTCTCTCTCTCTCTCTCTCTCTCTCCCTATTACAGCATCTTCCACAGGTAGGGTAACCAGTGGATCAACTTCATATTATAATAAGTACACAACTTATCCAAAGCTAGTTATCTCTTTACTGTATTTAAAGATTTGCTGGTAGTGCAATGCGTGCTGAGTGGAATGGAATATACATGTTTAATCTCTAAAGACACCTCTGTAATATAAACATAACCATCGATATATTTAAATTGACTGGAAGTAATTAATGATACCTGCAGAGTGCAACTTATTATTAACATTGGCATTTTGTAATTGTACGACAGACGATGCCAAATGTCTACTCTTTTCGTCTTATTTAAATTATTACCATAAGGTAAGGTACTAAGCTAATATAACCTATAATCAAATCTTCTGCTGCCTCCGAATACCTGTAACGTTGATTATAATACGTTGATTATATTTCTTCACTTTTCTTATCAATGGAAATATCTTTTACTTCATTTTATAATTGAGTAAATAAGTCCTACTTCACAAAACCCTATCCGAAATTGCAATAATTCGTACCTATGTGGTGAAATCAGCTGAGAATATGCTATCAAAAATGTTCGTAAAACGATATTACTGGATTTCGTGAACTAAGAAACCATACATTATGTAAGAATACAGTTAATAGTTTTTGTTTTTGTCTTGTTTAAACTTAACATTTTTAACATGGATATAGGACATTGCATTAAGTAAGCATATATTATGATACCTATTCAACTAATAAAAATAAGACTTTCAGAATTGATAGTATACCACATCGCTGAGTTCAATAATATGTTAAATGTAGGTATTTCTTATTCGAGTGGGAGACAACGGGGAAAAAACATTTTACGCACATTCAAAATAGGTATTGTGGTGAAGTGTAACCATATTAATTCATAGTGCTGAAATGACATCTTGATCTTACAAAACCATCTATAGATATATCTTTAGTCTTAATAATATATTCGCAGTAGGTACCTAGTTATTGTGTAAGTATAAGATACGGTGTATGACTAAGAGCATGGCGAGTACTTTAATGGTTACTTCATAAGGTGAAAATAATAACATCTATAATATATCTAATCCTATACATACATATCAGTCGCGTGCCTGCCATACATGCAAAAAAGCACAGCATGCCCATAGAATCTATGAAGAAAATATAGCTTATAGAGTAAATAGTTGCTCATTGAAATACAGACAAATCACTCGCTTTGAATAGTTTGCCGGAAATAAAAAAAATCTTTTTCATTTCTAAATTCATGGATACATAAAAAATCTTTTCTGATTATTAAGGTCGGCAAATCAAAATCCAGTTATACGTTTGATTACCTAATCACTGATACATTGTTTTTTTTCCATAATTTAGTTCTGTATTTGATGATTGCCATATCGCCTAAAACCAAAATCTTTGCTTATAAACCATAGACACGTCGTTATGCACAAGATTTATAAAGCGCAGTTTACATGCTCAGTTAGTTTTTTCTTAATATCAATAATTATTATTGCTAAGACAATTTCATTGTTATTTTTTTACTTTTTTGGTGACTTTTAATATAACTTGCTGTGTCTTAATCCATTATACATATACTTACCTTATATAAATTATGTATGTAAATCTTCTACATGTAAAAGACTCGAGCCGTGAACAAATGATAATAATTAAAACCCTTCTAAGACTTCCGCAGGCATAAAAATACTCATAAAACAAAATAGCTGGGTATACCTATATGGAAAATAATGACTAAATTATCGACACCACGGCAATGAGATAATTTCACATCTCGTCCAAATTTTGATTCAAGTTTTCAATGTACCTGCACAGGTAGTTAGAAATTAATGATGTAGTAAATGATTCTATGAGAATATTTATACTAACACAGAAATAAATTAACTGTTTTTACGACAGAGAAATAGAACAACCGCCGGGGCCCCCGTACATATGGGAACCTTGCGCAAATTACTGAAGATATTGAACTTTTATAGCTCGGATTTAAAATTTAGGGAATAAAAATAAGACAAGTGCCAGTGTCACCTTATTGTTTATTAACATTTTTATATATCAGACTCCTGTAGATCTCTCAAACTAGACTTTAGTTCAGAGCACAATGGTATATCACATAGTATACTTATTATATAGATAAGTTTACATATATGATGTATTGCAGCTATGGCAAAAAAATATTATATTATATAGGAATATGAATAAAATATAATATATTATGAATAAAATAATTTATTTTTCAAATAAAAAGTGTTTAAAATTTATGCGCATGCATTATGTGGTATTTATATCTATCACCGTTGTAATTCCGCGGTCCACAATGTGAACTGTCCTTTACATACAAAATCCTTATGTGCATAACAAAAAACACGTGATTTATAATGTGAATTTGTTTTTTACTTGAAACTTCGCGCAATTTCTTAGTGTTTTTTTTATAATTTAATACAAGTTGGGAGTATTATCTTAGTGTTAAATATATTATTTTAGCGATATACTCATTTTCCTTGCCAGAAATGTACCTTTTTTGATACAAAAAGAAATGTCTTAATTATACTACCTCTAATATAATAAGCTTTTGCGGTCTTTTTTCCACTTGAATGATATTTATATGTATTTAAATGAAGAAATAAAAGTTGACAGCATACTTAAAACAAAAAAAAATATCGTTTTATGCAAAATAGAAAAAGAATTTTATATAAAATATCGTTATGCACAATTGTGCATAACGCAGGAACACGCAGATATTTTTGCTTTTTTTTATTTTGGTGGTAATAAAAAGTGTAATAAATAGAAAAATAACGAAATAAACTATAGTTTTATTAAACTAGACACTTTTTTTCGTTGAAATATAATGGCATTTTTACATTTTGCTTAAAAAAGCTATCAAAGTGTTGAGGAACAATGTCAAATTTGTATGGAGCGCAGAATGAAGGATATTTTTAAAAATCAAATTTAATAGTTATAAAGTAATGAAAAATTAATATCTCCAAATAAAATTTTCAAAAATATATGCAAATTGAGATTAAACCATAAGTTTTTTCGCAATGATATTCGTATATTTTTTAATTTAATATGAAAGTGAGGAACAATCGGTTATTTTTACAATAAGCAACGATTTTGGTTTTGGGCGATATATACTTACATATAATCTCCTGATACCTCCAAAGAAAATAATGTATCGTGATTGTAGTTTACGTAGAAAACATTGTATAATATCCTCTCTTATTTATTAATTCCTGATACACTGAAAAGTTTGTCTAGCAGTTAGCACGTCTACAACCATCTATGGTTAGTGATTTCTGAACCCCTGATACTTGTATTTTTACATAAGACATTGTATACCTCTCCATTTATTATTGATTCCTGATACATTGAACAAGCCTCTGCAATAATGAATATGATTAATTTGGATTTAGATGTTAATTTTTTATGAATTAGGCAATTTGTTTTAAATTTCATAAATAAATTCCAACCATAATTACACTCATTATGCAAAAAGTCACTCCTCCTGGCGCTATATTCTTATGTCATTTGTATTTGTCGCCTAAAACCAAAATCTTTGCTTACAAACCATAGACACGTCGTTATGCACAAGATTTATAAAGCGCAGTTTACATGCTCAGTTAGTTTTTTCTTAATATCAATAATTATTATTGCTAAGACAATTTCATTGTTATTTTTTTACTTTTTTGGTGACTTTTAATATAACTTGCTGTGTCTTAATCCATTATACATATACTTACCTTATATAAATTATGTATGTAAATCTTCTACATGTAAAAGACTCGAGCCGTGAACAAATGATAATAATTAAAACCCTTCTAAGACTTCCGCAGGCATAAAAATACTCATAAAACAAAATAGCTGGGTATACCTATATGGAAAATAATGACTAAATTATCGACACCACGGCAATGAGATAATTTCACATCTCGTCCAAATTTTGATTCAAGTTTTCAATGTACCTGCACAGGTAGTTAGAAATTAATGATGTAGTAAATGATTCTATGAGAATATTTATACTAACACAGAAATAAATTAACTGTTTTTACGACAGAGAAATAGAACAACCGCCGGGGCCCCCGTACATATGGGAACCTTGCGCAAATTACTGAAGATATTGAATTTTTATAGCTCGGATTTAAAATTTAGGGAATAAAAATAAGACAAGTGCCAGTGTCACCTTATTGTTTATTAACATTTTTATATATCAGACTCCTGTAGATCTCTCAAACTAGACTTTAGTTCAGAGCACAATGGTATATCACATAGTATACTTATTATATAGATAAGTTTACATATATGATGTATTGCAGCTATGGCAAAAAAATATTATATTATATAGGAATATGAATAAAATATAATATATTATGAATAAAATAATTTATTTTTCAAATAAAAAGTGTTTAAAATTTATGCGCATGCATTATGTGGTATTTATATCTATCACCGTTGTAATTCCGCGGTCCACAATGTGAACTGTCCTTTACATACAAAATCCTTATGTGCATAACAAAAAACACGTGATTTATAATGTGAATTTGTTTTTTACTTGAAACTTCGCGCAATTTCTTAGTGTTTTTTTATAATTTAATACAAGTTGGGAGTATTATCTTAGTGTTAAATATATTATTTTAGCGATATACTCATTTTCCTTGCCAGAAATGTACCTTTTTTGATACAAAAAGAAATGTCTTAATTATACTACCTCTAATATAATAAGCTTTTGCGGTCTTTTTTCCACTTGAATGATATTTATATGTATTTAAATGAAGAAATAAAAGTTGACAGCATACTTAAAACAAAAAAAAATATCGTTTTATGCAAAATAGAAAAAGAATTTTATATAAAATATCGTTATGCACGTGCATAACGCAGGAACACGCAGATATTTTTGCTTTTTTTTATTTTGGTGGTAATAAAAAGTGTAATAAATAGAAAAATAACGAAATAAACTATAGTTTTATTAAACTAGACACTTTTTTTCGTTGAAATATAATGGCATTTTTACATTTTGCTTAAAAAAGCTATCAAAGTGTTGAGGAACAATGTCAAATTTGTATGGAGCGCAGAATGAAGGATATTTTTAAAAATCAAATTTAATAGTTATAAAGTAATGAAAAATTAATATCTCCAAATAAAATTTTCAAAAATATATGCAAATTGAGATTAAACCATAAGTTTTTTCGCAATGATATTCGTATATTTTTTAATTTAATATGAAAGTGAGGAACAATCGGTTATTTTTACAATAAGCAACGATTTTGGTTTTGGGCGTTGTATTCTTATCCACTAATATACTTAATAAAATAGGTAGGTGTATGAAGTCGATGGGTACATAATAAATTAATTTTGAACTTACAAAATACCTAAGGTAGTAAATAAGGTAGGTACATTGTTTAATTAGATGCATCTAAAAGTCACTAAATAAAAAATCTTGTTTTATTAAAACGTTTAATAACTTATTAATGAACTGCCAAATAATGAAGTGTATTTGGATTTCTGAAGTAATCTGGACTTAAAATTTAATAAGTACATAATACATTATCTTGAAAGGTAAAATGTTTACTTACCAAGTTCAAGTTCAAGTTTGCCACTTAGTTCCTAATCAAAATAATATTTTTCACACAAGAAGAAAAAAAACCTACACGAATAAGTACAGAGGGCATACATAGGTAATATTGTAAAACTCGTTCCCTACACAAAAAATCTGCCATGTTTAGGTTTCTACCTACCAACTATTTTTTAAGATAATAAATTATTACTAGTCAACGCGACATTTTGAAATACTATTCCCTTAAATGTAAAAGGTAAAAATATGTTTATAGTCATGTTAAAGTTCTAAAAATATTATAACAGCAACATCAATATGTTAAATAGTTTCGTCATCCTCATAAAATCTAATCAAAATAATATAGCTTCATAGGTATGTTAAAAGACAAAACAGGTGACATTAAAGCAATTTTAGACAATTATTTTCAGTAATAACAATGAAAAATAATAAGTCCACACAATTTTCTAATAATTACATAGGTAGATAATAATTATTTTCTTTAATTATTATTGCAATAAATAGCAATAACATTTATAATGAACAATTTCAAGTATCGTTTTCTTGGATAATAATTTAAGCGTTAATGAAAATATTATTTTGTAAATGAGTGTTATGCACCATTTGTTGTTCTTTATTCACGTGGGTGCTGCCCCGGTGGAGTTCTGCTGTGGATAACCCACACACATTGCGAGTGAGATTAGGTAGGTATTGCTTATTACAGTCGAACCTCAATAACTTGTTTCTTAAAATTATGAAAGATTCTCACACTTGAAAATCACGAGTTGGTTGACTCTTTATTTGTCGGCTCTTCTAGACAATTTTTTTATTCTCATATCTTTCGTGTGATAATTTTCATACTACATCTTCAATGTCTCTCTCAGGAAGATAAAATATCTCAAATACCATCAAAAAACATCTGTAACCTGACGACGCATTCTCAGACTTCGAGTTAAGTGTTTGTGGTTCAAAATTTTCCTGCATTTAAGAACTTGATTCACGAGAACAATTCCACAATTTCTAAACGTTTTTTTAGGATAGGGACGTAGGGTTTTTTTTCCGACCAGTCCTTAAAGCTGCCTACTATGGCGCTTCCGGTGTGGACAAGTAATCTTATAAATAAAAATCGATTGACCATGTATGTCATTCCATAACTTGAGAACGGCTGAACTGAATTGGGTGATTCTTTTTTTGTTGTGTTTGTAATTATCAGGAGACTGTTTATGTGGAGAAAATTTTTGGAAAATCCAACGGAAAAGTCGGATATTCGGATTGTATTTTTGTATGAAAATGACGTTAAAGATAAATGTAAAGTTGGAAGTCTCAAGTCCCCATCCTAAAGGTCGGTGAATCTCTTCAAATTCGAGCTACTAATATTTGACTGTAGTTTACCTACGTATAATTTGCAGGAGTGGGTGGACTTGTACAGTTTAGAACTGTATGTATATTGTATGCTTTATATGTGCTATATATGTGCTTGCTAGATACTGGTTGGTGACTCTTATACCATGATCTGAGCCTTGTATGGCCTTGTAGGCAACCACTACCTACTTTAACACTCACACGTTTAGTACAGTGAAACTTGAGTAAATTGTTAAAATGGTAGATTCAGCCCAATTAAAAACATACCTACTTACTATAATTTTTGGGTTAACATCCAATCAAAGAAATATTTTTTCTGCAGATTATAAAAGTACCTGCATAACTATTCTGCATGCAAACCTGTAGGAGATAAATATTCGAAAATGTGTAACTAATGTTTTATAAATCCGAGTGTATATAATTTTACATGTAGATAATTCACTGGCAACCCCATTTTTGATCAAAAACATGTAATATAATCAAATAGCATACCACTGTTTTGACAGATGCAATTATTCATTTATAAATTCACAACAACATTTATTTGCAAAACTACATCTCTTAAAGTTGTTAACGCAGTATTATGCCATTATATATATCTCAATTAATATTTTTGTGTTACAAAAAGGATGTTTTTTGCTCTAACATTCAAACAATCATTAAAATCTAACTGAAGGAATATCTACGATACATGGCATTGACAGCTGTCGTTGAGGAATATTTGATGTAAGTTAGCAATGTTTCATTGTATCGCGTCTAATTTATATTACCAATATCATCCACCTTCAAAAACAGCACGGAATAGGAAAATATAAACGTAATCTTTTTTGGCATTGGCAAAGAAAACACCAACAGTCATTTTATTATTATTAGTAACACAAAATATAACAATCAACTTGAACTGTACTAGACTCCTACGTGAAGCAAAAAATATACAAACAGACTACAATAATAGGTATGCATGATATCCATTAAAAATAATTAAAATAAGTAAAATAAAAAAAAAAAAAAAAAAAAAAAAAAAAAAACGACACAAGCTTTTAGCTTACTGTGAAAGGTGTATAGGGTTGTATTTGGGTTTATAACAAAACCCAGATATATCTTTTTAAAAAAAAAAAAAAAAAGTAAATATACCTAAGTCTAGAATTAAAGACGTGATTTTTTTACTCTTCATCTCTAACAAGGTAAGGTGAACAGAGATCCAAGATTCTCTGTATTTAGGTGTTTATATTGTTTGGTTGTAAAAAAATTGCATCAACCCGCTGTAAGTATATTTATTTAATGCAATTTGAAACAAGTGTTCCTTTCTACTATTGTTTGTTAATTCGCTAAGAGACGTCTTTCGACTTATAAGGTCATTATCAAGCAGATTGATATTGAAAGGTGTATAGGGTTGTATTTGGGTTTATAACAAAACCCAGATATATCTTTTTTTAATAAAAAAAAAAAAAAAGTAAATATAAGTCTAGAATTAAAGACGTTATTTTTTTACTCTTCATCTCTCACAAGGTAAGGTGAACAGAGATCCAAGATTCTCTGTATTTAGGTGTTTATATTGTTTGGTTGTAAAAAAATTGCATCAACCCGCTGTAAGTATAGGTATTTATTTAATGCAATTTGAAACAAGTGTTCCTTTCTACTATTGTTTGTTAATTCGCTGAGAGACGTCTTTCGACTTATAAGGTCATTATCAAGCAGATTGATAATGACCTTATAAGTCGAAAGACCTCTCTCTGCGAATTAACAAACAATAGTAGAAAGGAACACTTGTTTCAAATTGCATTATTATGGAATTCTACTACGTGTGCACCGACACAATTAATATATTTATTTATTTTCGTAATAAATTAATAAACTTCATCTGTTTTCGACTGTCTTTTTCGTGCTACAAAAAATATATTTAAAATGTATTGGATGTATTTTTGCTCAATTTAAGACAGAAGTCCTCAAACTTCTTTTCTTGTACTCTACTTGCCATATTATTTAGTTATGGGGAGACTCCGTGACATTTTCATGAGATATAAAAAATAACTGATTCGTATAAAGTGAGAATCTCTTTTTATTTCTCAATTATTACAATTATGTGATTTGGTTTTAGGCAAAATTTCCACTTCCCTCCATTTATTCCATTAATGGTTATTCCACTAATGGAATGTCATAATTAAAGTCACGACTTGTTTATATGAATTTCACTGCCGAGGATCCCATTTACATCGATGCCGACCACTTTGGATATCAATGGTATAAGATATGTTTGACGTGTGTTTGCTGTGCTGATGATTCAAAAATATAAATCTCCTTACCTACTAATAAATTAATATCTATTTTTTCGCTATCCAACTAACTAACTCACTAACTATACCTAAGTAAATTCCTATTTCATCAGTGTGGCGAAATCATGTCTGTCTTCTCGCCTTTAGTAATTAATCATTGTATTTATAATATAGTACCTATTATACATGTACCCCTTTCGACGTATGGTGAAATAAAAAAGAGAACGTGGATCACGTGGGCATTCTCTGGGGCAGCTTCTGTGCTACCTTGTGGAGGGGTGGTTACAGAGCGGGGAGGACATGCGCAGTAGCGACCCCTGAGCGAGCGCCCCTTACTACCATCTACCAAGTCAGTACTGTTATTATTCATCATCTGAACTTCATCGGAACAACATCGACTCTGATGGACCACTAAGCAGTACTGTCCCCAACAATCACAACGAGAGGCGACTTCTGGAAATACCCAATATAAGACACTCTCTGCCATACCATCCTCAGCCGAGGCAGGGTCTGAAGCAACCACCAACAGATTTCGTAATAGATTCCCGATTAATTTTGAAACCATACAAATTCATGCTTATGTTTTTTCTTTTTTTCTTTTTGTCTTTAGAATATATTAATTTTTTTTTGTTAAACCTGTACTCATGTTTTATTTCTCAGCCATCTCATTCTTCCGATCCATGTCAATTGGCGCCTCAACTTTGGGACCGTTCCAGCAAGCGAGTTGGAGAATCCACGACCCGTAACACTAATATTATTTTCTTTTCAGAGTAGTTTTAGTTTACATTATATTTTTAAAAGTACATTATGTTATGTGTATTTACTGATTTAAACATATTCAATTGAAATTTTTCTTATGCTTGGTTAATTTATATGGTATAATGCATATTCCTTTTGTTATAAATGAAAAATATTTACGTTTGTGTACATAAAAACAACCCAAATGCTAACATTAACTACGAAATTAATAGGTATAATAGTATGACGCCCCTTATTCGTATTGATATATTTCGATATTATTGCGCAATACTTGTTTTAAGTAGTGAATGAATCGTATTAGCGTAAACGTTTGTATAACGAAATTGATTGCAAGGTCATTGCAACGATGGAATAAAATAATTTACGTAACCATATTTATAAAATTTAGGTTTTACTACGAATGGAGTTTTTCAACTATATTTTTTTTTCCCCATTATTATGTACCTGTGTTGATATATTGTTTCTATGTTGAATTTTATTGACAATTATGATGTATTATTTTGGTGCTGTTGAAACTTTTTGATACAAGAAACGGAATTTCACAATGGTTGTGCAATTCTGTTATGTAGATCACTCACATTGAAATTATTTCTATTATAAATTGTAATATTTGATGCCACTGGAAGCACACCTATTTTAATTATTGTTGGAAAAATACGTCTGCGAAAAATAAAGAAAAGAATCGGAAAACAACATGATTGTTTTGTTTTGTAGGAGATTTTGTTTTTTTTATTGTTTCTAGTATTTGAAATTTATTATATTTTTATCGTACATATGTAATTACAAATGAGTTGGACAGCTGAAACGGTTGTGTCAGTCGTGGAGCTTTGGTTGGGCGTTCAGGTTATTCTTGCGACTATTTGGTTGTTATATCATTTAATTCGTCATCCTAAAGATATATTTATAACTATACTTATAGTAGGAATGGCACTAGCATATTATTTTTTTGATTACATACAATGCAAAATTTTTAGTATGGCTATGGATAATATCTATATACTAGGAACTGGATTTTTCTTTATTGTGTTGTTTGTGATTGCTAAATTAGTGGATGTATTTAAACCCAAAACGGCATCTGTGAATTCCGTACCTTTACCAACATCGAGTTCAATACCTAACTTATCTCAGGGTTCAACGCCGAACCCCCCACTTATTCGACCATCGGCTCCTTCACTTACACCCACAGTCCCAAAGGTACCGAAACGTGAAAAGGAAGAAAACCCTTACAATACATATCCTATCAAACGAACATGCTCCGGCATACATATGGGATGGGATGATACCTTTTCAGGTCGGCCTGAACAGAATCTAGAAGAGTTTTTACGTAGGGGAGAAAGTTATTTCTTGACCAGAGGCATATACGGGGAACAACGTGTTAAGGAGGCTCTTAGTCGGCTGGGAGGGGAAGCGAAATCTTGGTGGAATCGTCTGGGATGCAACGGCTGCGAATGGGAGTTTTTCAAAAACATTTTGTTAAGTCGTTATGGAGTGAAAGATGCGTACGGCTCCTTGGTGTCCAACTTTTATGGTGATCACCAGCATACAAACGAGAGTGGCTCGTTGTTCTTAGAACGAAAACGTGCTTTATATAACAGATTATACGCAATCGAAGTAACACCGGATATAAGTAGAAATATTGTAAATATGATGTCACCCCGTTACAGAGACTTAGTAGTGGCGTCGGGAAAGTATGAGTTTAAAGATGTCGAAGATATGGTCAGGAGAATGGACTTTCCCTCGGGTATAGTATTTACTACTCCGAATAGAGAGTCTACGCCTCGAACCGAGCGACTTCCCCGATGCCAATATTGTCCAGGACGACATTTTAACAAAGATTGTGAGGAAAGGAATAGGTATTTGCGGTCTTTAAACGTGTCCCGCCCGAGAGGGGTAGCCGGCCATCTTGCTCGGGCTTAAGAAGTAATCAAATGTAAACAGTTAAAAGTAACTCTTAGAACATATTAAATAGTTGTATATATTAGTATGTAGTACGTAGTAAGTAGCTATTAACATTGATGTAGATAATGTGTGTAAATAATATGAAAATGATAAAATATCAAAATTCAGAGTATATTATCCCGGACACTGGGGAGAGTTCTGACATTGTAAATATTGTCTGAATTTTTCGCAGTAGTTTAGAAAATAATACATTCGCATAACTCATATGTATATTAATTTGTGATTATTGGGTGATGCCTATATTATTTAAAAAAAATGTAATGTTAATTATTGATATTAGATAAAATGATGTAAAATTGTGAAAGGTTCTGATGCCTATATTATAAAAATATGTAATGTTAATTATTGATATTAAAGATAAAATGATGTAAATTTGTGAAAGGTTCTGATGCCTATATTATAAAAATATGTTATGTTAGTTATTGACATTAAAGATAAAATGATGTAAAATTGTGAAAGGTTCTGATGCCTATATTATAAAAATATGTAATGTTAATTATTGATATTAAAGATAAAATGATGTAAAATTGTGAAAGGTTCTGATGCCTATATTATAAAAATATGTTATGTTAGTTATTGACATTAAAGATAAAATTATGTAAAATTGTGAAATGAAAAATAATACTGTTCTGTTGCCCGTTATATTATATAAAAAAATATATGTTATAAAAATATGTAATATTGTTTACCCCTCAAAGCACGAGCTCTGCTCAATTTTGAGGGTACAAAAAGAAAAAAAAACAGATAATATAAAGATTTGTATAATTGTGCTTGTTGTATATTTGTATGTGTTTATTATGATCTCAATAAAAAATATTTGAATTTGAATTTGAATTTTGTATACGACGAGGAATGTTGATTCTCTTTTGATTGTTTGGGTAAAAATTAGTTATAATATTATGTGATATTTTGAGCTATCTAGATATGCCTATTGATTTCTCGAGATGTGGGTGTGTTGTTTACAGAATGTTCTGGTTTCTTAGTATGCTTATTTGTGAAAAATTACGTGTCTTTAGAATTCAGAAACTTATAATTAATCTTCATGCTTATTTTCATTCATTACTTCTATTGGTTTGAGGATTTACCCAATTAAAAAAAAAAATTCTCTGGCGCCCTTCTTTAAATATATGTAATAATGTAACACAATTCCATATATTTGTAATAATGTAACACAATTTCATATTTTTGGATCAACTGGGGGTGGGCGAGATTGACGTGTGTTTGCTGTGCTGATGATTCAAAAATATAAATCTCCTTACCTACTAATAAATTAATATCTATTTTTTCGCTATCCAACTAACTAACTCACTAACTATACCTAAGTAAATTCCTATTTCATCAGTGTGGCGAAATCATGTCTGTCTTCTCGCCTTTAGTAATTAATCATTGTATTTATAATATAGTACCTATTATACATGTACCCCTTTCGACGTATGGTGAAATAAAAAAGAGAACGTGGATCACGTGGGCATTCTCTGGGGCAGCTTCTGTGCTACCTTGTGGAGGGGTGGTTACAGAGCGGGGAGGACATGCGCAGTAGCGACCCCTGAGCGAGCGCCCCTTACTACCATCTACCAAGTCAGTACTGTTATTATTCATCATCTGAACTTCATCGGAACAACATCGACTCTGATGGACCACTAAGCAGTACTGTCCCCAACAATCACAACGAGAGGCGACTTCTGGAAATACCCAATATAAGACACTCTCTGCCATACCATCCTCAGCCGAGGCAGGGTCTGAAGCAACCACCAACAGATTTCGTAATAGATTCCCGATTAATTTTGAAACCATACAAATTCATGCTTATGTTTTTTCTTTTTTTCTTTTTGTCTTTAGAATATATTAATTTTTTTTTGTTAAACCTGTACTCATGTTTTATTTCTCAGCCATCTCATTCTTCCGATCCATGTCATGTTTAATTTCTTATAGACGAAGTTTTTTTAATGCCTGCCTTTTGTAGGATACTGCAAATTTTCATCCAAAAAGATATTTATTTTATTTTGAGTACTTTACGAGAAGAGTTTCACACATTTCAATTGAGAGATTTCAAATTTAGAATCTGCTGCGTGAGGGTTGTCTAGTCAATAAATTCTTCGGTAATAAATAATGTGTGTCTGCCTGTAATACTGTATTGCCATATGATAAACAATGTGATTATTATTTTATAGGTTTCCAAATATGACAGATGTTTCTACTTCAATATAATTAAATATCTAATAAAACACTATGAACATAATATGATATATTATTATTTGACCATACTGTACTCCTATTTGTATGAATCATTCACATATTATACATAATTATATTATTTAATTGTCCCATCAATCAATTCCATAAAAAAATGTTTAAAATGAATTGAATGTTTATTCATGTTAAAATGACTGTTATTATTTTATTATCCAATATTCTAATTCACTTTATAAATTATAAATTTTCTAGCATCCTAAATCAGGCTTAATTTAAGAATACTTTTAAAGCATACATACATACATACATACCATCATGCTGCTTCCTTCGCGGGGTAGGCAGAAAGGATCGAGCACCACTTCCTTCTATCCTTGTATACATCTTTCGCTTCCGTCACTGTCATACAATTCCTCATGCATGCTCTCCTGTTCAATGTGCTCAACACGTGACCGTTCTGTAGGATTTGATTTAAATGATCTTGCCATTTAGCCCTCGGACACCCACGTCTCCGAGCACCATTCCTCTCAGCCTCTCAGCATGTCAATCATTTTTATTTAATTTATCAACATCTCGAACTTTGTATACCAAATTTATGTACAAGATTTGTATATTACAATGCACCTAAAATATACATATAGGTAAACTCACCAAGGTAAGTGAATGATATTAAACTTTTTTTTCTTGATATAGATGAATCTGGATTTGTAATAAATGCAAAAAATCTTCAAACAACCTCACAGAAAGCAATATGCTTGAGGTGTGAAGTAGGAATTAGTTAAAACCGGGAAGATTTGAGTCAGACATTTTTCAATTGAAAATGTAAGGTTCTAGAATTAGGCTATCAATTATGTACCTCAAACAGATAATGCTTTTTCATATCTTTAATATTTAATGTAATTTTATTAAAAAAATGTATTTAAGCCCAAAAAACAACTATCTACAATAAAACTAAGAATAAAAAATAAATAAAACATCTAAGAATAAAACTATCCAGATCAGTATGTACAGAAAATTGGATATGTAAACATCCTGTCCTATAGATAAATATATTGATTATATTTAATTAGTATGTGGAAATGAATAATTTGAATCCAAAAACATTAAACTGCAAAAAGGTGAATAAACTCATTATTCATATTTATTTTTCAAGTTATGCAGATTATTTTAATAAATAAGCAGAATTAATAAAAAGATGACCTGTAATGACATTCAGTGTCCATTTCTAAACAGGTTTAGATAAAGGATGATAGGAGGAGGTAGCTCCACTTATGGGACACATTTATCTCATCAGACGTGAGTGTATATTGGTGATTAGTGATTGCTCGCTCTTTCTACAAATATGGATACTTCGTCTACTACAGAAAAATGTACGTAAATGCTGTTATATGATAGTAATCAATAATGATATTTAGCTGTAAATTACTTTACTTTGCAGAATAGTTTGTAATAGGAGAACAAAGTTGTACTCCCACAACATCAGGCAGCCAGGCCTGCTCATCACCATTGCGGAGGGCAAGACCAAAGGCAGAAATGGTAGAGGCCGATCAACAGACACCTATATGGACCAAGTGATGAACTGTGGCACATACGTAGAATTAAAGAGACTTGCAGAAAATAGGGAAGGAATGGAGAAGAAAATCAAAACTCATTGCAGACCAATACAATGGATTGTAGCTCACTATACTCGTATATACTGGTTAAATGTAAATATATCTGTGAAATAAAATGTGCTTTGAATTTGGACTGTTTTTTTTAAATAGAGAATTGCTAAAAAATCCATAATGAAGTTAGTTACGCTTTGGTAATCTGTAACTAACTTCAGTTATGTTTTAACTGTCAAAATGCCAAAATTTCATCAGTAATCGATGGCCAGAAGTTGTTTTTGATGTAAATAATATTGACATTGAATCTCTTCATCTGATTCACACCTTTTACCTTAAATATTGATATCTTGAGAAGATTTATATGACGTGTATTTTACAACAGTACCAGTATTGAAAACTAATAATTTGATATATAGTTATAAGATTTACCACCCATCGTGTTTTCAACTCTTTCCTACCAATACTTGTAGATTTATCATGTGCAAAATAAAACACAAAATTCAAACCAACAAGATGTGTATTTGTGAAATAAAAAAGTATAAAAAATCCATTGTATAAAATGTAATGCCAATAATGCGACAAAACTATTTCTCTGTAAAAGTAACAATAAATAATAACATTTCTACATTATATGCCAAAATATTCCTGCAATATTAGTTACAAAATAAAACAAAAATACATACATTTAAGTACAGGAAAAAATCAACAATAAACATTGCCATAACTTTAAGAAAAATAAACCAAAAAGTAGATATTTTCAATATATCTATATACATATATTTCGTGCTATTCAATTTTAAAACATTCTTCTAAAATTCTGTGTTTTAATTTAAATTCAAACCAATTCTAAATTGAGAGTTTGCAATACATTTTCTAATTTAAAAATTGCCAGCGTTGTTGCCAATAGTGAAAATTTTATTCTCACATTGTACGTTTTATTTTTTCATAGGAACCTTATCGCCACGACGGAAAAAATATTCTTGCTCGTATTTTAGTCAGAAGTGCACCGTCTGGTTCCTGTAAAATGTCTTTGTCAAAGATAGTATAAAGTTACAGTTTTGACATTTATTTATATGTTTCTAAAACATATCAGCAGTATTGAAAATTAAAACTATTTTTTTAATTAAAATCCCTAAATTTCATTGCAAATAAATGATTTTATCACAGGTAAGTAAGTAGTGAACGAATGTATCATAGCAAAATATTTAATCAATAAAAACATATTTTGTGACACAATGATTTGAGTGCTTAGAATAATAATTATAGCAAATATTAAATTTAATCTGCGCTCTCACTAATACAATACAGGCTGCTCTAAAAGCCCTACGGATATAATATCATGCTATATATTAATACAATAAATTATATGTATTTAAAAATATTTAGTAGCATTTTAAATAGTTACATAATTCAAAATAAATTACTAGAATTTGTATTGTGACTATTTGTGCAATCACATTAAAATATTTATGTCACACATCAACTATAGAGGATAAAAATGATTTGTCATAATCAACATGAATTTTATATTAAATAATAATTTCTTGATGTCCACAATAAACAATGTAAAAAGACACCACACTTTTGAAAAATTATAGTAGAAAATATGAGACATTGAGTAGATGAAAGATTAATAAGTTCACTTGAGTTTTATTTTCTTTGCCTACTCTTAAAGTAATGCAGGGTGAGGGGATAGATACATTTATAATAAATGAATTACTTTCTTTCAATATCTCTATACAAGTAAAATATATTATAATACAACAGCCACAAAATTTAAAAGATTTCAAATTCATACAAAAGTGCATTTATCTTGTATTGACTCAAGTATTACAAAACCAAACAGTATATTTTGCCAATGATAATTTTTAAATATCCATAAAGCATCAAAGAGATTTCTTACATATTTATAACGGTTGTGTATCAACTATTGAGAATTTTTGTGCAACATTTCAATTTTTCATCTTTAATTTGCAAATTTCCATAATTTGGATGGTTTATTTTCAATTTCATATCTTTTTAAATGGGTGATCCAAATTATCTCCTCAAAATCGTCACAATTTACAATTAACTTTCACAAACATTTCATATTTTCACACCTAACTACATATCTATCTACCTTTTCATTAATAAGAAATCATCCCTTGAAGGGTAAATGTGGTGTAATTCAATGTGTATAAATAACATATCTATTGGAAGCGGTGCTGTGATTTAAACATTTAATTGTTACAAATAACATACAATTTTTGTTTCTACTCAAAAATATCTCTGTCACAAGAATCTTACAATAATAGTTACCTACTATGATCACGGATAATATAAAATAGATTTAATATAAATTTATTTCTTCTTTATGTATATAGTCGTTAATTATTTATGTCTTTGAGACATTGAAAAACAACATCTATCTATTTACTAAGATATCTAATACCTCGTTGCTTGTAAACAGGGCTAGATCTAGAAGGGAAGGGAGCCGAGCAGAGGCCCAGAGAGGCAAAAATGAGGGGCGACAATATTTAACCCCAGGGATCGTGAAAATATTCTTTAACGAAACTTAAAAGATTGTGAAATATTTCAAATTCCTATGCCCTGACAAACATTTGGCAAAGGGGGGTAGAAATTTTGATATAAATTTCAGAATCTGAGGCCTACAAAAAGGTTCTCACTTGGAAAATTGATCAACAATCCCAAATTCAGGATATTGGAATAACATGCTCATGACTTAGGTGTCGCTATAAAGAGTGACAAATATTAATTTCCTCAGGAGCGGCTTATAACTAGATCAGGCCCCGCTTGTAAAAAATGTGGAGAATACATATATTAAAAAAATATTATTCATAGATATGATAATACATATATAACATTGATGTCTTTCATAATTCTTTTTATGAATACAGATAAGAAACAAATTCATTCCATTTAGATTTCTGTAATAATTTTTCTGAAAACCTCTAATGCTCAAATTTTGTTATCACATTGACGAATTGTGCGATGTGAAAGAGGATTCATCTTCTAGGTAGTTGGTAATTAGGAAAGTGGAATACAAATTATAAATCTCTTTAGACAAAAACATTGGATATTTTTAGAACAAGGATCGGTTGAAAAACGCCCTCTTCCGTATCGCTCAGACAACAGGTCTTTGCAGAATTTGTTTCTCACTATGTTTCCACAAAAAATGATGAAAGATAAAAGAAAAACGATAAATGTTAGTTTATTGTGGAATTGAGTTTAAGTAAATAATTTGTAAAAATGGGTAAGTATTTAAAAAAATTGTTAATATTGATTTTAATTTATTTTGAAACAAATCAAACAAACACTAAAAACATATCATTAATCAAATTAAAAGAAAACTTAAATCTGCATAGAAAATAATTATGATACTTCAATGAATATATTTATCTACTTTTTAAAAAAAATTAAGCAAAATATCACAAAATATTTAATATTAAATTTATATCAACTTACAATAATTAATAGAATAAGAATTGCGTTAATATTAAAAATTGCTAATTTCCACTCCATTCTACGTTGTGTTCAATAGTCATAAAAGCATAATTAATTTGTTTTATCACTGGAAACACAATTCTAATTGTTTTAAAATTTATTTTTATAAGTATCTCATCTTAGAAGAGAGGTATTATAAGACTTCATTACAACACATTTAGCATCTTAAATACAGTGATAATGTATGATATCTTGAATGATATATTGTTTTTTATGGCACAGAGAAGATGATCGGTATTTTTGCTACACGTAATGAGTCTTTATTTACTTATGTGATAGTGCACATATTTCTATATAATTTAATTTCGTAACAACAATTAAGCAAATACTGGTATAGTTTGAGGTATATCATTTAAATTAAAGCAATAGATGAAATAGTGTTCAAAATTCATCAATTCAAAAACGAAATTCATCAATATGGATCACAATATTGTCAAAAAGGACACATCTTCTTGATTTAATTTATATATTAAAAATTGACAAAATCTATTCACATATAGAATTCCATAATGGTCATAATTTCATTATGTATTATGAACTAGTATCATGAAAAATAATTAATAGTGCAAAAATGTATTACTTCTCCCTCTGTCTCTCAGGTCTGAAGATCGAGACCATGAGTTATATTTACTTGCTAGTATTTAAAAACTCGTTAGAACAGATAACTTGCAAGAAAATGCAATTCGAATAAATTAACTTCAAAATATTTAAACGACTCGAGTGTAAAAACCGACTTAATGTGGGACAGAAAATAAAATCTCATTTATTGATCAATATGGATCACAATATTGTCAAAAAGGACACATCTTCTTGATTTAATTTATATATTAAAAATTGACAAAATCTATTCACATATAGAATTCCATAATGGTCATAATTTCATTATGTATTCTGAACTAGTATCATTTCATTTTCTGTACACGATTGCATCACAAATCTGTATGGTTAGGTTAGGTTACGTTATAAAAAAGATTCAACATGTATTGTAGTTATTTCTTTGTTACATTTTTATGTGGAAGCGTGTCCACAATATAATTAAATATATTACAAAAAACTACAAATATTAAAGGTGTTACATTTTATAATACGAATTATAAAAATTTCTTATTGCATAAGTTTGGTAACCTAACCTTAATGTAATAAATGAATGGTTACAGAAAAAGGAAACATACTGCGAATGTTATCTACAAAATTTTCAACAATGGAATGAAAATATGTAATAAGTTATACAATAAATAGTCAATAATAATATTATATAATAAAAAAATCCTTAACAACTACTACAAATTTTGTGGCAACGTCACACAAATCTGGTGTTAAACCTTACAGAATATAACTTGAAGACAATTAATAAGTGGTGAAAGTCTAACTCAATTGCAATGTACAATTTTTCAACCATATAAAGTTTAAAATACAATACACATAGTCATTGTGAAAAATGACTATCAATAAAATTCGATTCAATAAAATCTTGGTTAAAAATAAATCACAATGTGAAATCTAGAATAAACGGTAAATTTACAAAAAAAAAAGGTGGACAATGCTATCTTATAAACACACCATCCAGTACTTTCTACAATGGATTGTTTTACTTAAAAATATGTGAACAATAATTTGACAACATTTAAAATGTGACTAAAAAAATTATCAAACGAATTCCAAGTTTCATTCCAAAGGATTTTGAATAAATTTTTAAATTGCACATTCGCCCACACTCTCTTCAGCCTTCTTCTCATTCCAAATATCACTGACTATAGCTAAGGCACCACCAGGAATGAAGCGGACAAAATTGTCACCAGTCAATGGACCCAAAGCGTACAGACCTTTGGGAGCATTAAGTACTGCGTGTGATGATCGAATGATTGCTATAGGATTATTCCTGCAATCGATAGGTTTGTCGGAGCGTACTCCGAGACCCAAGCCACTACCTTTGACTTCTTGATCTAAATCATTTATATCAACTACTTTACCATTTACTAATAACCTATTCACATTATCGATGTTTTCACCAGAACCTTCAATAGCACCATTCAAACTACCGACGTTAAGTAAATATTTTCCATTGTAATATTTATTCTCGTCAGTATTGTCTACTCCTTCAGCACCGTTCACAAGTTCTCTACCACTATTTCTATCATCTTGCCTTGTCCTTTGCAATCCCTGTCCTACAATATATTTTAAATTATTCCACTGAGCTTTTAGGAAGCATTGCTTCCCATCTGCATTTTGTAGTCGAGGTCGCACAAGGTTTCTATAAGAACACTTAATGCACATTTCAGTTGGGTGAGCTAATGTTTTCTTAGGAGTTTCATTGTACAAACTCTCTTCAAAACTCTGTTCCTTCTTTTGTATTCCATTTGTGAGAGTGTTGTTATTATTGTTGTTCAGATATCCGTTGTAATTCGTGACATTTATTTTGTACGAGTCGGTCACATCATCCTTATCCTGGGTTTGAATTTGATTCTTCTTTTTATCAATACCATTGGCTAGAGGAATGTCTGTCTTTAAAGTCTTATTGTCAACGTCCCAAAAAACAAAATTACGATCAAAATCGTCAGCCAAGAAATTTAAGTCTGGTCTTGAGCCGATGAGGATAGCGCAAAGCGAGGTGTCCAAATCGACTGTCTGGTTAGTCCTGGTGTTAAGTAACTTGACTGTTCTTGGACTGAGGTAGTTTTGTATATTGTCTTGGTTGTCTATTTCTTGCACAACCTTGCCATCTTTCTGTATCTCCATTAGAATATGATCTGGGAGAGATGAGTAGAAGTCGTGATTGCCAGCCGTACCCTCCTTCATCATCTTATAAACCTGCAATCAAAGAACAATGTAAAACATCTCGTTTATCATGCCCATTTCCAACAACATTAATAAAAATGTAGCCCTGTTAATCTGTAATGATTTGAAAATGTGATGTAAGTTACACTTCACAAGAGAGACGTCTTTCTCATCGAATCAATCAATAGTAGAATAAAACGCTTGTTTTATTTATTTCGATATGGAATTCTACTACCTAAACACCTACACAGTGAATAAGTTACAGTTAATTTGTAAAGGCGAATTTCTGAGAAGTAAACTTGAAGGGGAGCTTTTAAAAAATCTCCGGGGGACTCCACTCCCTTAAAGTAAGTAAGAAACACAATTAACGGAAGTTAAAATAAACAATTAATATATCTGAGGTTTACGTGAACGTTTACTAAATTCATCTTTAATCATTATTACCCAGTTCCATTTATTGAAAGTTGTCAAAAATGAGTAAAAATGTACCTGATGATACTCTGGATAGAGGTCTTTGGGAAGTCCTCTGAGAGCGACTGAGGCCCCCCTATGAGCATGCATGACATGGAAGCCTGCACTGCGCAGTCTGAGGATGGCATCAGCTGCACTGAGACCTGAACCAATCACTAGGACAGGGAGAGGAGCAGCACCACCTGAAAAATAAAAATAATTTATATATGTATCATGAAAAATCCTGCGATTATTGTTTTGTGAGCATTATTCTATTAATTTTGTTAACATAATTTACTCTATTCTATTGTAATTGTTGTTTGTTGATTTTATCTGTTGTGTTTAGTTATGTATGTTTTGTAGAGAACATAAGGGTAATATAGGGATCTTCACTGGTTTGCTTATTGCTGAATATGTTATAGACCATTGTATTTTTTGTATCAACTGTATGTATCCTGTAAAATTGAAATAAATAAATAAATAAAAATAAAAATAATTTGCGATATTTCGGGCAGATTGCAAGAAGAGAGCATGACAACCTAGAAAAAGTGATTATGACTGGGGTTGTAGAAGGGAGGAGAGGAAGGGGCAGAGTGCCAATAAGATGGAGCGACCAAATTAAGGAGGCCACACAGAGCTCACTTCACGAGGCCTTACACATGGCAGAGAATCGCTCAACATGGAGACAGATGGTCTACAGAACGAGGCATGATGGTCACGATCCTCAGGATTGAGGGACCGACAGAAATGAATGAAAAATAATTTATATATCATGAAAAATAAAAATAATTTATATGAGTTTGTCGGTAGCCTGGAGGTAGAGTCTCGGCCTCGTGAACAAGGGGTCCGTCACAAGCTTTTAGTAGCTTACTGTGAAAGGTGTATAGGGCTGTGTTTTTTTTTTATAAAAAATATTTTCTTTTTTCCTGATGATAAATCTGGTTTGAAAAAAAATATTACTCTACTATTGGCTTCCACAGACCAACATCACAACATTACCTTCTTTATTATTCTTTTCCAAGGTATCGAGAGCCTTCTTTAGTGTGAGAGGTGTCCTGATAGCTCCGGGCAGTCCCTGTGGCCTTTTATCTTGTCCCTCAAGAGTATTGGGCCTGTCTGATGCTCCTGTGGCCAGAACCACTCGAGAGCACACATAGCGGAATGGCTCCTTTTTAGCTGTGTCGTATCTGGAAACAATTTTTATTATGATTAGGAAATTTCTACACATATATTGTAGAATTTTTAACAAGATTTTTATAGACACCAACATTAGGTTCCAATTGAAAAATAAAATCTACAATTGTAACACAAGAGTAAATTCTCTATTGAGAAAAGATATTCCAAGAGCAAACAGAAGTAGAAATGGATTCCTGTACTCTGCGATAGATTTGATTTTTTCGGTGTTAATATTATGAAAGCTCATTTTCACAAATGAACTTCCACAAGTAAAACAATAAACACTGTTGTCTTTCACTTATTAATTTTAATTATAGTGCTCATTAAAACAAAGTCTCTAAGAGTCTGGCTCTGAAGATGAACTAGTTCCAAAAGGTCTAAATTGATAAGTGAAAGAAAACAGTGTTTTCTGTTTTATTCATACACATTAGAATTCTTCATCACATGAAAAAACTTAAGAAATGGGAGTTTAGTGTACATTGTATGAATAAATAGAAAATAATAATTGTGAATTATATTACAGATTTGGCTTGCCCTAAAGAACTTGGAGGGCCTCAGGTTACAAGAGGAACATCCTGTATGAACAAACCCTAGGGTGTAGACAAAGTTGAGAGTTTAACCAAAAAAAGAAAAATTTATGATAGTTACATACCCACAAACGCACCAAACCACCGCATGTCCAGGAGCCACACTGGTATCTAGTCTCCCAACAACTCTCACAGGTCTCACTGATGTCACAATTGTGTTGTTACGGAAGAACCTCTGCAATATCAACAAACAATATTGTATAATAAAAAGGCAGATGTTTTGCCAATTTCCCCAATAAAGTAAATCTTTTTCACAACAAATCAAGACTAAATATACATAATAACATATGGTTGTAAATTTATCTATACCATCACAGCATATCCCTCAAGCGGGGTAACCAGAGTAAGTGTGTGTTAAAAACAAAATATGCAATCCTTTTTGTGTTCTGTAATTTACAGTTACATTATATATCAAGATTGCTTAACAGTGAACATTTAAGGAAATGAACAAGTCAGAAGCAGTATTTGTGTTATGTAATTTACAGTTACATTATATATCAAGATTGCTTAACAGTGAACATTTAAGGAAATGAACAAGTCAGAAGCAGTATTTGTGTTATGTAATTTACAGTTACATTATATATCAAGATTGCTTAACAGTGAACATTTAAGGAAATGAACAAGTCAGAAGCAGTATTTGTGTTATGTAATTTACAGTTACATTATATATCAAGATTGCTTAACAGTGAACATTTAAGGAAATGAACAAGTCAGAAGCAGTATTTGTGTTATGTAATTTACAGTTACATTATATATCAAGATTGCTTAACAGTGAACATTTAAGGAAATGAACAAGTCAGAAGCAGTATTTGTGTTATGTAATTTACAGTTACATTATATATCAAGATTGCTTAACAGTGAACATTTAAGGAAATGAACAAGTCAGAAGCAGTATTTGTGTTATGTAATTTACAGTTACATTATATATCAAGATTGCTTAACAGTGAACATTTAAGGAAATGAACAAGTCAGAAGCAGTATTTGTGTTATGTAATTTACAGTTACATTATATATCAAGATTGCTTAACAGTGAACATTTAAGGAAATGAACAAGTCAGAAGCAGTATTTGTGTTATGTAATTTACAGTTACATTATATATCAAGATTGCTTAACAGTGAACATTTAAGGAAATGAACAAGTCAGAAGCAGTATTTGAATTTCAGATCTTCTGATTGGAGAATCAAGATCATACTATCAGCCTCAGTAAAGCATAAACTCAGTATTTATTTATAGTAAGTGTTCTTGAGGTGATTTGGTACATAAATAATACTATTCAAGGTAATAATAATGACATCTATATGGTGTCCTCTCCACGTCATAAAAATGTAAAATCTGGAAATAATTACTGAATGAAATATAATATGTACCTGTAACCCGGTCTGCATGACAAACTTCTCATAATAAGCAGCCACATTAGGTACGGGCGCCCTGCTATCTAGTGAAGTACCGGGGACCTCCTCCATACCGGGCAGAGACATCCATCTCGCGGGACTCAGGGTCACCACGCCAGGATCTAGAGAATGCCACAGGCCTCCAGGCTTACCACGACCGAGGACTATATGATCAATCTGAAAATATAATAATACTGTGTTGAAGCAGTATTACCTATAATTATCAAAAAACAATTAACAGATCTTTGTTTTTTTATACATAAAGCTGTCTGCTGTATTAGCTGTTGCAGAAAATACCAATTTATTCAAGAAAGGGGCACGATGACGTCAAAATGTGTGGATATTAAATACACCAACTTCAACATTCAAGATAAGTGGCATACTTCATTGTTGAATTGAAGATGTAATGTGTCTTGTAAAGTGATGTTTAAGAAATATCTTGCTTTTACAGGGCACTCGAAAAATTATAGAGAAGAATGAAAGACCTATCCTGGTTAATTTAAATAATTTTTAATAGTTATTATACTACTCCAGCACTAATACCATAAAGTTACAGATCAATATATAATTATGAACTTAAATTTACAAAGTCATAGACTAATTAATGGATAAATATAAAAAGTTGTTTAGCAATGACCACTATTAATACTATGATGATAAGAGTTTGATTAGTATATACATTTGAAGGTTGAAGTGTGGAAAATTTTCAGCAATGATGCAATATCACTCATTCTGAAAGATGAGTAAGCAGAGTTTGAAATATATGAATTGATTACAGTAGATAATACACTTGATAAATATATTATGTTACAACAATATATACAAATCACTTGTATTAATTAAAATATACAGATGTGTGTCACGGGCTGATTGATGTAATCGGTATTTCTGTTAAAAAATCTATGGTTGCAGGATGATTTGGAATCAAAATTTTTTCATCTCCTTGAGAAAAATGACCACTGGTGCGATTGTGGTAGTGAACTTATTGGGAAATGATTTTTTAACCTAGATTAAAGTATCATAATACATATTTGAAAACATTACCCCTACTATAAAACAAAGAAGATAATGCTAAAAAAAACATATATTATAGAGTGGGTTACAGTCCATTGGATTGGTCTGCAAATAGTTTGAATTTTCTTCTCCATTCCACAGACTTATTAAACCCTAATATTTATTTACTCTTCAAAGCTTAACACTGCTAATTTGGAGGGATTTAGGCCCGTATTCTGAAACAGTACTTAGGCACAGCGACCACCTACGCTACGCTAGGTAAAAATCTTTCTCTCTGCGAAATAAACACTCATGGATTTGTATTCTAAAACAACACTTGGCTTATACATAGCTGTGCACACACTAATACTAATACAGACCGCTCGTGATTGGCCAATTCGCAATTGGTGATTAAATTGCTGCATTCATTTTAATCGGCGCCTATCTGACATTTCATTATTTTGCACGTTGTTTTGTGTTTTTTGTAATATTCTGCTTTATTTTCGCTGTAATTTAAATGGAAAACACTATTTAAAGGTAAATGTTTAAATATATTACAAGACATTACATATTTTAAGTAAATATATTATCTACCAGATAACTAATCTAACTGCAAAATGTGTATTATTTTATTTACCTAAACTAAAATAAATACGGGCGTTGTTCATGAATTTTACTATCCAAATGATTTGTCACTTATTAATCATATATATTATTAAATTATTAAATATAATTTAAAAAGTGTGAAATAAATTATTGGTACAAGTCCATTGAAGGTTTTACGTTGTACTAAAATTACTTTCAACAATGTCGAATTGGCAATCGGCGATGCAGTTATTTGCCTAACACAAGATAATTATTATAATGTACCTATATTTATAACATAAATCTTTTATTTTACAGGAAAATTTCTTTTGACTGCGTCAGAAAAGCTATTGCTTACGCAGATCGTTGCTCAACATGATATTATAGAAGATATGAGTACCAATTCCAGAAACATACAGTAAAAAAAAGATGCCTGGATGGCTGTATCCCGAGCATAATATACTTCGTCCGCCCTAACTCAAAAAAGGAATGACCTCCAACTTAAGAGGTGCTGGGAGAATATGAAGTCATTGCGCAGGAAGGTTTTATTGGCACATGCTAAGAGGTGTCGAAAACAGGTGGTGGACCACCTGTTTTTTAATAGATGCTCTCTGTCTTCTCAATTCAGAATTTTATTTTTTTTGTATCTGTTATTGTTATTTTTTCAAAAGATAAAATAAAACTTATTTAATTTAACAAATATTTATTTGAATGAGTATGTACAATACATAATTCTCAATGTCGGGTGCCTTGCCGGAAAAAAAAGAAAGAAGAAAGAGTATACAATATTGAATTGTTTACTCATTCAAATAAATATTTGATAATTTAAATAAGAAGTTTCCTTTTATTTTCTGAAAATGAAGATTTTCAAAAAGATTGAAGAAATGTCTTTATTTTATATGTTTAACGTCTTATCTATCTATCTTCTTTATGTTTAATTACTATAATAAATTAAGTCGGTTGTAAGCAAATGTATTTTTCTTCTTACATTGATTCCATACGAAGTATGTTTGCGAGGGATGATAGAAATGATAGGGACATTGAAAAAAGAAAAGCGGCTGGTGCGAGAGTAAACGGTGCACTTCGATCTATTGTTAGCAATAGCAATATGTCGAACATGGCTAAAATGCTGGTGCACAACGCCATTCTCATACCGACACCTATGTATGCAAGCGAATCTTGGAAGTGGCTGAAGAAGGACGAGAGTGTAATAAATGCTGTGGAGATGTGATCACTAAGGAGAATGATAGGTAAAACATTGCGTGATAGAGTGAGGAATGAGGATATTAGAAGAATGAGTGGATGCAAGAGGAGCGTTGTGGATAGAATGCATATAAATAAATTGAGTTGGTTTGGTCATGTCGAGCGAATGGATGATGTAAGGTTGACGAAGAGGTTGTATTTATCTGAAAGAGGGGGTCTGAGAAAGCGCGGACGTCCAAGAACTACGTGGCTTGACCACGTGGACCAAATTCTCAAGGACGGTCGCGTGTTAATTACGAGGAATCGGCGTGCATGCTAAGAAACTGGATGAATGTAGAGGAAGCAAAAGAAGTATGTAAGGATAGATCAACATGGCGTTCCGTTCTCTCTGCCTACCCTACTTGGGACACAGTGTGAGGGTATAGTATAGTAAAGAGTAAGAAAAATTTGTAGACCAAATGCTCGTCTAAAAGCTAAGCATTCACTGCTACGATTCATCTCAAAAGATGAATGGTTTATTGGAAGATCAATGTCCAGAAGAACCATTATAGTTTGTGAATAGATTTTGCCGGTCTTTCACAAGGCGACGAGACAAAAATATCGTGGCTTATCAATAATTTCGTTCAAGCGCTCATCGAATACATCTTCACTTTCGTAATGAGGCATATTTTTTTCAATTATAAATAGAGTAAAATATACAAAATAATGTTCATTAACAAAATATTATAGCAAAACAACGTGTTGATAATGACAGCATCTAGACTACGCATATGTTAAAACACCTCTCGACCACACTTGGGTTTTGACGTTTCTAAAATAATGCATAGTTACCAACGCCAGTCAAGTAATGTTTCAGAATACAAATTTCCACGCATAGAGATCACTTAGACTATGAGACTTCACAGTGTTGTTTTAGAATACGAGCCTGAGTCCTAAACTAAGTAACCAAACTGTTAAAAATGTATATATTATTTAAAAAGAAATTAGATAATCCTTTAAATAATAATATATATTTTATATTTAAAGGCACTGCGCTGTGTATGAAATTATAAATAAATTAATAAATATTTGAATTTTAATTTTTCCGACACAACCCTTTCTTGGGTTCGCAGAAAAGACTAAAATCTGACGAGTAAATATCAACATAATCCTTCATTGCTCTTCTAGAAACGTCTCATATGTTCTTTGGTGTTAAAAAATCAAGCATAAAACTGTGTAATGCGTTAAAATAAATGGTTTTCATAATAAGTTGTATATTTGGTGGAAAGACAGATTGCTCTATTTAGACTGCAGCGTATTACAAATTCTGTGTACACTCACAGATATTTACATTAAACAAACAAAAGATAAGGAGCCAACGAGATAAAGGAATAATAAACTTGTCAGGCGCGTTGTAAAAAAATATGTTTAATAATAACAACAAAGCACAAATTGTGGACTTGACGTAATTCATATTTCGCATATCTGTGTGAAGGATAGCCTTGCTATGTGATAATGAAATCGACAAAGCTATCTAAACTTTATTTCATAACTGTTTTTAAATGGAATTTTGGAAATTAAAATTTATCAATAATCTGTAATCATCATCATTGCTCAACAATCTATTCATATAAATGTTGCAGTAAGTAAATTGTACAGATAAGTTTCCTGTTATTTTCTAAAATTTTCGAGTGTTCTGATAAAGGTAAGTAATAGGGTTCAGGAATGGGAGAATATAAGATTATCATTTGTTAAGTGATATAAACATGTAATGTGGTGTTCACATTTGGGGAATATCGCCAGGACTCCAAAATATCGTCAGCCATTTGAACCGTGTGAACAAAATGACAGCTAGTCTGAAACGATAAAAACCAATAGAACGATATCGTCTCAATTTGACCACCTTCCAACTTTTAAAGCTGGTTGAACGATGCGCGCATGCTAGATACGCGCGGCATCCGTATCTATGGTAAAAACTTTATAACCTATAAATGTTTCCCGCTTCATGAAAGCCATTATCTTTGTTGTTGGTTTCAGGCGTTTGTTTCCTTAATTAAAAGTCGCCTTATAACCTCTACTATAACATTTCCGACTAAAAATAAATACTTAGCGATCTCCATCTCGACGTCTGCCATTTTGAAAACAATGTCAAAATCAAAGCGCATCTGACAGATTGTATCTATATCGGTGGACTGTGTGAACAGGTGTGACGATCAATGGGTGTCCGGCGAATTTTGTTTTTTTGCCTGGCGATATATATTTTAAAATTCGCCTGGTGATATTCGCCAAATTTGAACACCCCATTACAAATGATGCTATACGCCATAGCACTCACCAAGACCTTAAGCTTCTGTTGTGTTATGGAATGGACTATGCTTTTGACTAGGTCATGTTTCGAATATGTCCAATGACGGCCTAAAGAATTAATTTTTTTCCAATCACAAGATTTCAAATGCGTGAGTGACCATTTCACATTATTCTCATAACAAAGCAGTATCAAATTAGAAGTGGCTCAGTTAGTGCAAATTATTCTGAAAGAAGGAGGCTTATTTTCACCCTATTCATCAGAGAGGAATATTAACTGACCTGTCTCTCTGGATAATAACTCCATTCCAGCATTGATGGTAGATTGGATCCCATATCGGCGCCTGGATGCAACAAGTTGTCCATCTGAAAATAAAAAAGTACAATAAACATTAAAACAATTGACAGAATTTAACACATAAATAAAAGCAAAAAATGCATCCCCTTTTTCCTTGCGCAAACAGATATTTATTGCACATATTGCATTTGATTATTTATGACGAACAACCTAAAAAACTTTAATTGCACTCCCTCCATATTGCTTGTCTGGTGTTGTCTGCTGTTAAAACAACCCTTACAGCTTTAAATATCTTACAAAATCCAGAGATCTTGATATTTAGAGACTTTTATTTGGGGTACTGCTTGAATTACTAAATATTACTTTGAGATTATGAAACTCTGATTTAGGGATGTATTATGTTTTAAATAAGCCAGCATACTATATCAGACACAGATATTGTAAATATTTACATAACACAACATAATATATTGTAATGATTAGATGAAAATAGAAATATAATTAAACATACACAATAAATAGTTCAATGCTAATTATTAATATCTGCATCACTGGTGGCCGGGGTCGAGACACCTTACATTGTAATCAATCGTATTATTGCAGAATATATCAATGATAATAATATGGAGCAATTGGAATGTGATGAAATTTAAAATAAATTTATCATCATATTTTCTTGTAACACTTATTCAAAAGTTTTCAAGTATTCTGTAAAAGGCAGATAATGATTGCTTTCTAGATTTAGGCCTGTGGAAAGGCATCTATAGACATTGGACTAACAATAAATTATCTACAAAAGTCAGCGTGTAAAAGCAAGTATATGTGTTTGGAAGATAGTTGGATGTGATCGCGTCTTTGCGATAAACTCACCCTCTGTATATTGATTGTATTTAATTTCAATGTATACCTCCTATAGAATTGCTTGTAACCAATATACAATAAAGAATGAATAAATACATAAATAAATACGTGGAGCCAGAGATATTAAAAATGGCAAGAACTTGTCAAAAAAGTAATATTTTATTCAAAGACTATTAGGATGTCCGTCCACTGGCTATCCCACTTGTGGGAGATGCCATAATAAGGTCCACAAGGTCTCATTCGTCGGCAAAAAAAGGGCGACCTGTATGTTAGTTAAACGCAGTTAGTTTGCTAGTAATCTCGCTTGTAGAAGATGTCATGATGGTAAAAAAAGTTTTTAAAAAATTATCAAACATCATTATAAAATGTGCAAACACTTCTAACATGATAAATAATGTCATTTTTTTTATTACTAAAATAATTTATGTATTGTTTTATGATAATAAGCATTAGAATAATTCCTCATTAAAATATTATGACTATAAAACACAATAACCATAAAAATATTAACAGTTAAATGACAATTACCATTCACTGTGTCACTATAATGATGTGTCTCTGTGTTTAGGCAGTAGAATTCCATGAGTTTTTTAATTTCATGACAATAATGGTAATTGTTTTTACCTAATGCCTAGCTTTTATACAGTAAAGATAATCATTCACAATTTTCATTTAACTAGCTAATTATTATACTATCCATGGAGTCTTTCCAATGCAATAGGTTTACGAGTGTACAGTAAAAGGCAACTAATTGTAAAACATCATGAATATCTTCTAAAAGTGGGTTACCTGGCAGACTAACTGCATGCAATATGTCCTATAAATACAGCAGACCTCCGGTAATCCGTTAAACATTTTGCAGGGTAGTGTCGAACTATCGAATTATAATACAGTACTGCCTAAGACCCCTTATAGTCCAGATTATTTTCAAACGAGTACTTGTAATCTGACAAATTACAGATCCAATGATGAGATTTAATATTATTTTATACTCTGAAGTTTATTTTAACATTAGCGAAGACTGCCGAATAAATATTTAATAATATATTGTATTAGTCATGTCGGCTTGCAGGGGGTGCCGGATTATACAGGGGCCGGATTACCAGGAAGAATAAAATGTATCTCACTAATCTTATAATATGGAATTCTATTACTTGTACACCACAGTATTCCACACATTCTGATAGTCTTTATTTTTTATAGGGATGTTTAGGAAATCTGTATGTTTATTAAGAACAGTTTTGTATGTTTATTACGAGAATACTGGCTACCCCACTTGTGGGAAATGACGTGGTCATAAAGTATCTATTACTTGTGCGCCAAAAGGCTGAATAAATAATTCATAGTGGGTAAAGATGTTTTACGATGCGCCTACAGTATATTGTATTGAAGGTTGAGGCTATGTACGCTAACTGTTGGTAATATTGATAAAATGCAATGAGGCATGACCATAGGTTAGAGATTATTTATCATTACCACTGTCACAACACTGCAATGTGTACCACCGGGGCCATGTAGACCTTGCAAAGTAGAAATGTTAGGTAATTATATTTACAAACACTCGTAAAACTGAAAAGCAAATGTTTCAAACAACATACAATCGGCAGAATCAATAAAATAAGATCATTAATATTTAAAGTTAATGCCCGGTGCATCAAAACAAAACTTAACTAAGAAAAGTAAATTTCTTGTGTCTTATGTAAGTATCATTTCATGTTTCTTTTGAGCACTGTGACAATTTTCCTCTCTTTTATATCTATGAGTAACCTGAAAAGTGAACTGTAGACACTTATCCGTAATGTGGTCAGATATCTGACAGAAGAGTGGTTCAAATCTCACGACTGATCATTTTAGTTTTTGACTCTTACGACATTTTAATTCATCATCATCCCGCCCTCAACGCTCCTCTCGGGAGCACAGGGCAGAAACCAGCCTCCTCCATTCAGAGCGTCTCTGCGCCAATTGCGTCACCTCTTTCCACGACATTCCCTGCACTCTGATATCATTATCCTAGGAACGGTGTATTGTGAAAGAGGGACGCCCGGGCCGACCGAACCCTTGCGGACGGAAGAACAATGCTCTTTTGGATTCTATATTTGACTAGTGATTTCTGATTATCGTGTCTGTGTGTATTTGTTGTCTATTATACTATTTGTTTAACATGTAAAAGGCTCACGTCGTGTGTTGATGTAAATAAAAAAATAAATTTCACCTTCACAATTCAGGCTATCGGTTAGTGTAACATATATAACCTCAGAACGAGAAGAGCCAACCCCAATAGCCTTCAGCGGCAATAAGTTGGGACAGTGTCAGGAAGAGGAAGAAGATGAGGTTAGCGTAAGATTCTATGGGAAGTAATTTGGATTAATCACAAATACAGATTCATCTCCAATCTAAATTCACAAGAGTTTTAGAATCTCTGTTACATTTTATGATTGTGCAAAATGAGATGTGAATATTAGTAATGAGTGCCTAAAAAAAGATAAATATGATAAATTATTTATACAGAAAAGATAAGATTATTAAGATTATAATACTCTGGTAAACAAAACAGAATCATCCACTATCACAATGCCAATATAATGTGGCCCACTCCACATTGTGAGTGATAAGATAGATATGTACATACACTTATTGAATAATGCTAAGCACACGTAGTCCTTCCATTATGAAGAATTCCATTTACGTTAATTTTATATTATGAGGTATTTGTATTGTAAAAAGCAGGAGTTCGAAAAAATAAAGACTTCATTAGTTAGTTCATTAATTAGACAAAGACATAGAAAGACAAAGACAAAAAGAAAAAAAAAGAAAAAATTCAGCGATGAGGTCTTGAATGTCTCAATTTTTTTTGGCACAGATGGCCTGCATGTTTATTATCTGCATGCAGCTGTTCTGCTGGCTACCCCACTTGTGGGATGTGGATGGTGTAGTATTAGTAGCCTAGTTTACAAGAAAGATTTAAGAGAAAAATAAAAAAAAAATTACAAAAGTTTTCAATTTCTCATTAATTTAACAATTTTATTTCTGTAAGTTTTCGAGTGTCCTGTAAAAGAGAGGTGTTCGAAAAATGAAAACGTTTTACATTTCAAATTCCGCGATGAGGTTTGCCACCCATATTCAATGTCTTAATTTTTGTTGGCACAAAGAAGACGGCTTGCATGTTACATGAAGTTGGTCTTCTGGCTACCCCATTTGTGGGATATGCCGTGATGGTGTAGTAGTAGTAGTAATTTTACGGAAAACTATTGTGTTTATTAATAAAATAGAGGTTCAAATCCACTTTGTTCCCACAATGTAACCATAAGTACTAAGAATAAAGCTAAATATATTGGATCGAAAGGGATCACTTGTATATTTTTTTTTTCCTCCATCCAAAGACCTTGCCCACCTCGACTTGTATATTAAAAAATAAACTTTTTATCAAAAATATGGTGAATTTTGATTGTTTAATTTTTATTATTTGTGTTTGCAAACTGTAATACCACTGTTATCAAAGAGTGATGTAAGTATGTCTCAAGGTGTTATACGGTTATTGCTTCAATTAAACAAATAACAAGGTAATAAATAAAAATATACATACATTTCTCAAAGTCAAAGACTTTATGAAATTATAAGAATAGATAAAATTCACTTGATTAATTAAATTCCGATATTTTTGTCCACATTTGTGCAAGTTTAATGAAATAGTTGAAATATTAACACCATTCTAAAAATTAACATTTTTACTAGCTTATTTCTTCAAGCTCTGAATAGACGGACCCAATTTTAAACTCCACTCGGCAAATTACCTACTCGCTTTTATTTTGTTGAATAAATATCTTAACAAATGGATTCACATATTTGATGGATTCTAAAAGTTTACTAAAATAAATCCTCATGGAAACATAATCACAAATGAGTGGGTCGAGGAGAGAATAGACACTCCTCCATAGATGTACTCAAACAACGACACGTCATCAATTCATCTTTGCAATCTTTCCAGAGTATTTGTACTAAGGAAATTAAGATAACGTTCAGATAACTAAGCAATCATTATTGCAACGTCATTCTCTCGAGTGTTTATCTCAATAATTAAAGATAACACGTTGTCTTACCTACATATGGTGCAATAAGCCAGTAGGTAATACAATATATGACTGCTACTATTTCATTTCATCACGAGAGTTTCAAGTACTCCTTTGAGAGCTAATGAATCTCTTTTGAATTACTTGACTATTGGTATGTAAACACTGCGCTATTTTAAAGTGAATTAGATATTCTATAAACGGTGGTGCAATCAGAAATATTCAAAATGAAGATTATAAGCATCGAGATTAAATGTTGAGATGTTTCATTTATCAAAAACTACAATAGATATTGAAAGGAATTAAAAAAATAACTGATTAGTAAGAGGATATCAAAATAAAGCAATTGACTATTATATTATTAATTAATATAGCTATTTACATCAAATTAACTTCCTAGATTGGATTGAAAAAAATTACAACAGAGAATAGGAAGTTGAGATCTCTGTTTTATAATATTTTCATTAAATATCCGATAGATAAGCTAACATGTCACCTTTTTGTTCCATCAATATACTGAATTTCTCAAAATATAATAATATATTCAGAACTGACCAGCAAAGGCAGTGGATTGTTGCTCCTCCCTTCCAGACCTTCCGCAACCTCCTCCAGTGGCTGCAGCACCAAAGGTCTACTCTTGGACAACCTCTGCAGGCGAGCTTGCAGCATGGCATCTGGATGGTGCAAAGAGGATGGCGGGGAGCGGAGACTGGGCCAGTTGCCTGCTAGGTGGTGGGAGATGCTGATACCACTGGGACCATTGCCTGTAAAAGGACAATTTATTAATTTATTTATTACGACAGGAATGCTCAACAATAAATACCAAATTGTTGCTTCACTGGAACATGGTTCTATTCGCATAGGGAATTCCATACGTAGACAGAATCTTGTTAAAATAAGACAGCTAAATATGTTGATCAGTGGTAGAAAAGCTTTCTTTTAGCTTAGGTGGCCGTGATCTTCAGGGTAATTTGTAATCTAAAGTTTCACCCACAACTGTGGCGGACATTTTCAAGGGTGAGGTTGCATGAGTTGTCTCTTACATTTGCGATGACAGAATTGTGAAGTAAATGTACATTCTGTTATTAGTCATCGACAGACGAACATCGTGTGATAAGAAACCTGCGCCCGCTGGTACATAAAGTTGCCAAAAATAGTCCCTCAACTTAACCACAAATTTATGCAGAGTATTATAGTTCAGTGTGCTATCTTACCGATGACAACTACATCCTTGTAGATGACATCGTCCGGGAGGCCCTCCCTTCCTCCTGTCATCTCTCTCATGTCTCACAGAGGGCAAGCGACCCTCCTCCAATAGTAGACAACTTGGAGGACACAGTTTCGTAGCTTTCTGCAACACCCCCAGTCACAAGAATTTCTTCGGAGAATGTTGAGTCTTGGTAAATGCGGATTAAGCCTAGAAAAGAAAAAATATATATTACAAAATGATTATAAGTATTTTCTTTTTCTCCAAACACAATAAGATGACTCGAAACATCTTGAACTACTAATAGAGAATATTAAGGGTTAAAGTCTGCTTCCAATTTACTCTACAATAATGATAGTAGCATTATTTCACTACAGTGAGTATTTCGTTTTTGATTTTAAGTTCATTACAAATAAGAACTAATTTCGACAGACAGATATATCAGAGACGATTTTGATGTACAAAAAATGTTTCAAACGGAAAATAATATGAAAAAACGAGTGAACAAATTTCGGTTCAAAACCTAAAAGTATCAGCATTTTTTATTCCTGAAATATTCCATTGATAATGGGAGCAGCTGCTGAATAAATGTAATTAAAGAAAGTTCGTAAATTTTGTTAGATTGGGATAATCGGTAAGTTAATTCTGCTGACAGTATTTTGAAAGCTTACAGGAATAATCGTAAAGTTATGCTTAAAAAGGTTTAAAACCTTAACCACATTGCTGTAATAAATTTTAAATTATGTACACGAAAATTAAACTGCACAAAAAATAATATTCTTAAAACGCATATTTCCAATTTGAAATTGATTCTGGAAAATTGAGTTCGGTATAATTAAAAGTCGTCAGAAAAAAGGAAACTAAAAGCGAAGGTTGTATACATATAATGAAAAAGATTAATTAAAGAAAATAAATAAAGGAATTGGTAATTGAGGTAATATAAAACCAGATCGGAAGTAATATACCCATTTATAACATTAAAAGCAGTCATTAAAAATATTATTGCAATTATCTTCAAAATCAATTGTAATTAATTCATAATTGGCTTGAGTATTCTATGTCCACAATACGTAATCAACTACAATAGAAGGGTACTTTTTGAAAGTAATGCGCTATTTACAACCAGGTTTTTTTAGTAAGAGTCAAGTGCTACGACATTTTATCATTTCGTTTCCTAAAATGGTTAAATAAGACGTAATTTCTTGATTGTTAAATATTGAGCTGTAGTTGATTCACAGATAGATAAAACACTAATAGTTTTTAAGATAAGAACTTAGACAAAAGTAAGACGTAACAGAGACACCAGAGCGAATAATGAGAAAGGAGGTATCGCAATGCTGTGGTAGAAAGATAAATGCATTGTGCAAAATACAAAAGAGAGAGGAAGATAGTTAGGCACTTAGGCAAGACAAAGGTTCTTGGATAACATCAACAGGGATTTTGAAGAAGTAAATGCTAGAGACGACTGGCAATCCACTGCACAAGATCAGAAGGCTTGGTGATACATTGTTTTAGAAACTAGAGCTCCAGAAAGAGGTGTTCTGTCATCGAAAATAAGTAAACCAGTTTTGAGACAACTGGTGATAATGGGTTAAGTAGGTAGTTACATTAACATAAATGAAAAATGATTGAAAGTATTTCCACATTAACAACTAGGTAAGATAATATTATACATTATACAGTAATATGGAAGACAGAATGGTTGAGATAAAAAATGGTTGTGAAATCACGTGGTTGTTTTTGTTAATACCTATCAAATGATAATTTAACGAAAATATTATTTTTTTATCCGAGCACAAAAAGTTTAATCCATTTGAAGGTATTCTATTTTAATGATGGCATTATTTATCAAAAGGTTAGAAGTAGGTATACTTTGTTTTTAATGACTTTGTACTTGTAGTGCAGTAACAACACATAATTATGTATAATCTTTACAGAACCTTGAAAGTTGCAAATTAAAGGAAGTCTATAGTCCATGACGTTATACGAATAACTGTATATTATACTATTATATGACGCTCAAAAAACTTGTGAAATATATTCGGAAAAAAGTGTGAAACATATTCTTCTTCAGGGACTTCATGAAGGACGCATTCACAAAACAGTTTTGATCCCCAGTCAATCGATAGAAATACGTTACCTTATAACATCAATAATTATTGCAATTATCGATGACATCACAAGTTATAATATTCCTATTTATTCTTCTTTCAGCTTCGCTGTAGGTACAGGTGAGATGAATGTGGGAAGTTTAAGTCGATTAAAATCTTGCACTATAGTGTCGAGAATTGGAGAACGAAAATAATAGATAGGGGTATGTCAAAATGGAAAGTTACCGTGGGTTGGAGACATGACTAATGATCTTTCAACTGACACAGATGGTATCCTTGAAGCAGACTTTATCTTATCCAACTTTATTCTCTCGACATAGCTGCCTTGTTGGGTCAGAGAAGGTGGCCTGTCACAATGATGAATGCGAGGCGAATTTGAACACAAGGCGAAATACAATACACATGCATGTTAAGAATAAGTAATCACTGCAAAACCATACAACAAGATTGTTGTACTAAATTTTAACTTTAAATTAAGCATACAATGAAACAGGATGGGATTTTTTTATTGGTATTGTTATTAAAATTTAATATCTTACATTCAAACCAATTTATTGTTTCACAATTTTGTACCCGAGAAAGAAAAGATCACCCACTCTTTTCTTTTCGAATATCCTGTAAAAAGCAGGTGTTCGTAAAACCTTACGTATAAGAAAATTAAACATATGCCTTTATTGCACACGAGGGTAGTTTATTGACCATTGTCCCATCAAACACTGACAAAGTCGAAGCGATATGCACAAGTAATGAAATGGGAAAACTGGAAAGAGATGAATCGACGACAAGAGATGGATGTCTGAACGACTGGAAGACAGTAGGAGAAAATTCGAAGAATATCGAAGAGTCCTACATATATCCAGCTATGGAAAATGAACGATTAGCAGAAAGTTTGCAAGTTGCAATAAAAATAAATTGCGTTAATTATTTAATACTTTAAAACATTTTTATACATAAACGTTCCTCCCTGTCCGTCCGGTTTTCACGAACTTCTTGATTTATTTTAATATTCTTTCTGTTCAGACATTATAGTGCTTTAATCGGTTATTTATCTCACGAGATAATATTCTCAATGCACGCTACACGCGGTGTCCTTGGCGAATTAAAATTTACACAATGTTCAGAAACTTCCTTACAGCAGATCGAGACACTTAGATAAATAATGAAGTTACTGCTAAATGTAAAGGCCAAGTTGACGTACACTAATTAGATGAAATTAAATGCGATTTTATTAAAATTAGATAAAATACCAACAAAGAAAATATTTCAAAAGGAGATTGTTCCAAACCGGTTTTTGGTGACAGTGAGGAGGTCAGTGGACTAAGTTTGGAACATACCTATGTAGGATCCTCTAAAAAGAACGCAAATCATAAGAATTTCGTGTGCGTATAGTGAATGTAATAGGAGCGTAAAAGGTGTACCTATATAGGGTCATATAGAGTTATGATATAATTATGTCAATTTATCGGATAGGTCGGATAGGATACACTATAGTCCCACGTTCTATCTTCCTTGTCTACTCAAGAAAATAATAAAGGAAATAGGTAAATATAATATTCCTTGATCGAGTGGGAGATTAAGACAGGATATAGCAATCGCAGAGGGAACTTGGAAGTTGAAGTGCGTAATGAATAGGTTCGCTCTACGACAGACTAATGTTTGATCACAAGTGGTGTTAGATTCGGTAGAATATTGCCATGGATTGGCCATGTGAGATCCGGGAGCAGAAAATCAACAAAATACATTCGAAAGTAGAAAACCAGTAGGAAGACCATGCCAAAGACTATGAGATAAGATTAATTGACATCTGGAGAACCTAAATACTGGGTTCTAGGAACGACTGGAAATCCATACATACCTAATATTGGGTAAGTTGGAAGAAATCGTGCCTCTGCGATAAACTCGCCCTCTGTATATTGATTGTACGATTGTATTTGTTTTAAATGTATTTTTGTGTAAATTTGCTTGTAATCAATGTCCAATAAAGAATTAGCAAATAAATAAAATAAAAATAAATATCCAAAGGCTTGGAGGTACATTGTTTTCGAACTTTGCAGAGTTATTAATTTAACATCGCAAGTAACAGAATACATTCACAGTAAACTTAAAATGAGTTTTTTTACCAACAAAAAAGTATCATGCTGAAAGAATTAACTACATAATCAATATCGTTATTTATTTGCACTAATAGTAACAACAAAGTGAAGCTAATATAGGTAATAATAATATACCCCGTGTTCTTTATAACGGTCTCGTATTAACCAACCAATAATACAATAGCAAACTGGGTCAGATTCGAACCGTGACCCCATGACATGAAAACCGACGTCTTGTATAATTATATCTCACATAATACTCACCACTATGACGCAAGCACTTCGAATAAATTAACAACCCCCGTACGTATTTAATTACCTTTCTTATCAGTCTATCGGGGTTGATCTACACTTTACTAGCCAGCGGTGTATAAAATATGTATACTTTTTTTTTTTTTTTTTTTTTTTTTTTTTTTTTTTTTTTTTTTTTTTTTTTTTTTTTTTTTTTTTTTTTTTTTTTTTTTTTTTTTTAAAAGATATATCTGGGTTTGTTATAAACCCAAATACAACCTTATACACCTTTCACACTAAGCTAAAAGCTTGTGCCGTGAAAGGGGAGTTTGCCGGCACCTGGGATCGAACCACGGACCGCTTGTTCAGAAGGCCGAGACTCTACCTCCAGGCTACCGACGAACTCTACGATACTATCGGATCGTTAGCCCGTTGGCTCTCGATGCTAACCCAATGACGTGTTAAGACACATCTTCTGACAGAATGCTAAACAGATATCCTTTGATATCACATATTTTTTTACAAAACAGACGGCGCTCCAGGTTTAATAATTTTTTTTTTTTTTTTTTTTTTTTTTTTTTTTTTTTTTTTTTTTTTTTTTTTTTTTAAAAAGATATATCTGGGATTGTTATAAACCCAAATACAACCTTATACACCTTTCACACTAAGCTAAAAGCTTGTTCCGTGAAAGGGGAGTTTGCCGGCACCTGGCATCGAACCACGGACCCCATGTTCTGAAGGCCGAGACTCTACCTCCAGGCTACCGACGAACCCAATAATAAATTCACACTTTTGTAAAGCCATCTTTTTGGTCCAATTACGCATAATGACTTCAAATCGCCAGTAGAGATAATTTATGTAGGTAATCCTTTCACAAGTTTAAGTTCAACTTTAAGGATCTTTGAATAAAAACATATTAATGATTGCTATTCCATATGTGTCAAACGTAAAAAAAAAGGTAGGAATTAAAAGATTTTAGATAAATTGATAGTTATTCAAAACGAAAATATCCGTACCTATTTAAAGTGATCGGTGGTAGAAGTAACAATGATGATACGGAAACCTAATTACGTTCTTGTTCAGCAATTTTTCTTTCTGCTACGGTCTCCCACTCTTTTCTATATCTTTTGGAGTGTCCCGTAAAAGGCAAGCAATTATCACGAATAACATATTTTCAATTGAGCGGTGTGATATGCCATAAACCCTGAATTGTCTTAGTTTTTTATACTTGTTTTTATATTTTTATCATTTTTTATATTTTTTTACATTTTTTTAACATTTTATACATTTTTATGTGTTTTAGCATTTTAAGTCTCAAATTTATGTTTATTAGATTGGTAAGAAAGGGATCTTAATTGGTTTGCTCATTGTTGTTTTTTAATGTTTGTACTAATTGTTTCAACTGTTTGATCCTTACAGAATAAATAAAATAAAATACTTAATACAGTGGATGTTAGTTCGTTGGTTACATAGTTTGTAGACTGTGCCATGAAGGTATAATGTAAACGGAAATGTTACAACTCAAATTTAAAAATCAAATCAATACTAAAATGAATTCCCTCATAAATTCAATTATTATAATTATATTATAATAATTGAATTTATGGGTTCATACACAGTGATTTGCATAGCCGACCTTCAACACATGAGGCCATTACACTTTCAACAACAAAACTACTCGTCATTCGCACAATCGTAGGTTTTTATTTACTTACATTTTTTACCTGGAAGTCCGATAAGACGCACGACTAAATAAATAAACGAAATAAAGAAGATTATTGTAACCGGTTAACAAGGATGAATCGAATCGTTCAAAATTGTGTATAGCATTTATGTAATAATAATATTAATCTTTATATATTTTATTAGGGGGCGAAAAAACGGCGATTTGTTGTTCAACTATAATATAATTTTTTCGACGACAAGATTTTCGGCGTTCCAGACAACCCTCTTTTAAACATAAATTATAACACAGATAACTGCTGTTGTACAGATATATGGACAATTTGTAAAGTGCCGATTACTCATAACAAGACCCCAAGGGCGCCACGTTGTGTGTCTATCCTCCGAAGCTACTAATAAGGCGTGTCTTCAGCTTCAGCAAAGCAGTTGTAAATAAGGAACATCATTGTTTAACGTTTGGTTTATCTTGATTTTTCTATTTATAATTAATATATGTATGTGTATGTATGTGTGTATACATGTGTATATTATTGTATTGTACTTAATTTTTGGGTATAATAATGGTTTAATTTATTATGGTTAATTATGGTCACACATGTATTGTGTGAAATCACTTTATTTTAATTTTTCCCAATATGGGCTATTTTTGTTTCTTTTTGTTTATTGTTCCAACGAGGCGACTTACGTTGATCTGTTCTTCGGGTCGCCCCTGAGGAAATGAAAGTTATGTGTGCAAATTCGGATAAATAGGAGTCTCCGACTCCTGAGATATCCGAGTGTGTAGAGGTTCTTTCAATAATATGATGTAGGTACCTGTTGGCATATAAGTCTGTTTTAAAAAAATATTTTTGGACAGTTTTTCGCGATATAATAATGACTTGCACATTGTAAGATGAATTTTAAGATGATATCATCGCTAACTATGGCTAAATATTGACTCCACGTGCAAATTACCTAACTCCGTTTTTAGAAAACAAATCAATACATTACATTGATTGATAATGATAACAAGACGATGTGCTTTATTAATATGTATATAGCATCAAGGCAGTAGATTGAATGCATGTAATAACCATGCAAGTCGTCCTCTCCGTGAGGATATGCTTAGTAGCTTATCATTACTTGTAACGGTGGTATTATTATACCCCTCTAAAACGCACATTTAGAAAAATAAAATTCTTACATAAAAATACCTTAGGTATATTTTCCGTGTCCTCCAGGGAAACAACTTACACATTTGACCTCCTAGGAGGCAACCATACCTACTATATTGCATTTGGATAAAAAAAAGATTTTTTAAATAACATATATACTTCATCTTTGCAAACTTTTAGATAAACCGTTGCAACGAAAAAAAACATTAAATTATATTCATCTTTTTCTGACTTTAATTTCAAATGATATTTATAACAATGGATTATTTTAATATCTACCTACTACGAAAAAGGATGGAAAAATAATATGCAATAGAAGATTGAAGATTCCAACCACATGAAAAATTTGAATGTCTTAAAAATACCTATGAGGAAAAGTATTTTTAATATCTATTTCCACCGTACTACGATCGAGTAATTAGCAAAAATATAGTTCTAGAGTTTACAAATCAATCTGATAGTGTGTCATTCAGTTAAAATACAAGTCACCGTATCGCAAATTAAAATTATTTTATGTATTTTAATGTATGCTCAAAAATAAAGTAAATTATTACTAATAATAATTACAATTTGTTTGGACTGTACGCTCTTTACATACATCTCATTAAAATAAACAGTTTCGAGTAAGAAATTAATATATGTATGGGAATTTTCCATTATGTAGCGCTCGATCACGTAAACCAGTTAAGTTAATTAAAAACTCGTAAAAAAATCGCGAGTCACTCGTCCACCGTGTGTTTAAATTGGACGAATTCGCTCAATTGAATAAAAAAATTATACTAATGAACAAAAAAAACAAGTTTAAGGACAACGCTGCATGATTTATATCAAAGAGTACTGATGGTGAGGATAGACTCATACTGTTTGGTTCTCATGCGTATCTCAAAGAGAAGTGGCGTAAGTGAATACACAAATTTAATACAAGAATAAAATAAAAAAATATTGCGACAGCATTAAAGTTACGTAACGTATCCGTGTAAAAAAACTGTAAAGATTGAAAAAACGGAATCACTCCTGCATACCCACCTGTACATTTGAAAGTGATGGTGTAAGATTAAGTGGAAGTCCGAAAGCTACGAGACGACCTGATCGCATTTTATCCAGAAACATAACGCTGTGATATTACAAGGAATGTAAAAGTCGAATCATACAGCCTCTGCTTGGACATCCTAGACATTTTTGTGATAATGCTTGTATCTGTCTCACATAATTTATTACGTGTGATAACTTTAAGTGCTTCTAAACATTAGGTCATAACTAAAAACCAAAACCAGCTGATAAGAGCCAGACTAAAATTTATTTAATAATATGTAACAATTAGATATTGTAGGTAGTGTGTACATCACGTGAGCCATGGGTGACATAACAATAGAATGAATAGCAAAAACACGAAAGTCTGCCAATACTGCATAGAATATGTGACTCATTTATAATATGTGCAAGAAAGAGAAATAGGTCGGTCCCAAAAAAGACGAGCTGATAATATAATTCCTGGCGCTGGAAAGTATTGGACGAGATCAGATCAAGAAAGTATGGAGAAAAATGGTCCAAACTAATCAAATACACAAAGGTACATAATTTACTATTGGGGTAAAAGACTGAATGAATAAATTAGACAGTATTTTAGAAGGAATTTTACAAAATACTTGATCTGGTGAGGCACTTCAGATACCCTATTCTTTGCAAAGATTAGAAACGAACCGTATATATATAACACATGTAATTATTTCGTAAGGAATCTTGATAACAAAACATAATAAATGTTATTATTATCGACCAAGTAGGTACTGCACAGAGCAGCATGTCTTGCCTACCAATTAGTTCATTCATTCATTTAATTTATTACACCGCATTATGTACATATAGTCTTGGCACTAAGCGAGTCTAAGAATTATTATTATGTCTATACCTTATCGTTATTCATTTCACTACCTAGGAACATACAAGTAGGATTCTTATCAAATCGGTACCTTGACAGACAGGTATATTCAAAGGACAAGGTGTACCGTACATAATAATTATTATCTTCATTATTTTTTTTATTATAAACAATACTACGATACCTGGGATCATAATAGCTGCGGGGCCCAATACAATTTCAGAAGATAATATTGAAACGATGACTTCGCTGAAATGACAACAATCCACACAACGCAAAATATTCTCAATATCTCTATATGTCAATACTTGTGGTCAATCAAAAATTAACTACCCCATTTGTCCGAGAAACAAAAATCTAAACGAAATAGACCAGGATTCTAAAGGATGGACACGGGCAGAGAGCAATGAACAGGGGAACTATATGAATGTCATGAAAAGAAAAAAAAAGCGTGTGCAAAGACAAGACTTTTGATATAAGATTCTTTCAATCAACCCTCTAGCGAAGTTATGTGTTGGCAAATAAATAAAAATTAATGTCAGCTTTTTAAGAATACCTCACGGTTTGATTTAAGTTCAACTTGAAAACATGTAGGTACATTTCGTTTTTCGACATTTCAGTTAGATATTTCGTTAATATAGCAAAGCGGAAACTGGCATTATTTTCGTAGTCATCATTAATTTGGTAAGAAATCACAAAAACTTCATGTGGATCCGAAGGTAAATCGGTGTGTGAAAAATATTGTTTATCTAATATTTTCTGCCGGTCAAATAATAATTCTGCTGCTCAAATAATAATTCTGCTGCTCAAATAACAATTCTGCTGGTCAATTAATTATTTTGTTGTGTGAGTATTTATTAAGCTGTTAAAATTTGTTAATTTGCCGATATTACCAAGTTTGTTTGTAAAACATGTGTTGCGCTTATTTTTTATTTATTGCCGATGAAAACATTGTTTGCTGTGCAAATGACTTAAATGCTGATTTTTTCTTGCCGAACGAATGGATTAATAGCCGATCAAATAATTAGTTCCCATTGAATTTTGGGATGCATCGATGCCTTGTCAAAATAATTATGTGGAAACTTAACATGTAGGTATAATAAATATATTGTTACAGAGTAATAATGCGGGATGACAGCACGTTCACAATGAACAGAGACACAGTGTCAAAATTTCAAGCCAAAGACGCCGCCGTACTGTTGTCGTGATACTCTTAAATTAAGCGGAAATGACAGCGGAGTCAATTAAAAGCGACTAGCATAACGAGTTTAAAGGAAAATGTAAAAGAATTAGAAGGTTATACAAACACGCACAAACAAGATTTTTCCTTGTGGTTATAGGGGTAGGTATAGAGAATTAAGCATAATTGACTTCTTTCTTTAAGTACGTTTTTTTACAATCATGCTGATTTCCTTCCAGATTTACATTATTCAACCATTTGAATCTCAAACAATGCCATGTTTCTAACATGGTAACATACAGAATGGATAATACACCACTAAATGAAGATTTCCATAGTTATAATACCAGGTCGAAACACAAAATTAGACCAATTGAACACAGGCTCTCTAAAGTAGATCGAAGCTTTTTGTGTCTTAGTGTAAGACTGTATAACAAACTCCCAGACACAATAAAATGTGATGATGTATTGGTCTTCCGGAGAGAGGTGAAATCGTATCTACCTAGTTAATAAATCATTTTACACGATTGACGAAATGTTAACTGGATAAAAATGTTTATGTTTTATGCCTTGTACCTTTTTATAATTTTATTATTTCTATGTTTGACGCTGTAGATCCAAACCCTTTACATTTGCGACTACATATTATATTTTACTTATTTAATTATTTTTCTCACTTGACGAAATCCTAAATGGTTGGATATATTTTATGTTTTGTGTGATAGTTACTTAATTTTGATTGACTTGTTTTTTGATATAATGTTTGTAATATTCATTGGAATCATTGGTTATTATTTTCTACATTTGACGAGTCCAAGTGTCCGCAATATAAGGACCTAAGGACGATATGAAAAAATATAAAAATAAAAAAAAATATAATATAAATATGAATAATACAATATATTCCTTGACATTTTGTCACAAATTTCAGTCATCATGCCCATACTAACGTAATTATTATTTCTGCAGCCCCAGACAAATTGCATTTGGCGATCGACTACAAACGAACTTTTCGACAATGTACCATTATAATATGTACTTACATTGTCATAATTATAATGTTTCGTGAAACTAATTCTAGTGTGTAAATAATTTCGGTATACCCACTTGTTTCGGCTGAATGAGACATTGACGACTACAAACGAACAAAAGTTCGTTTGTAGTCGATCGCCAAATGCAAGTTGCTGGTGATTACCCCGCTCCATTGAAATTCAAATAAAATAAGATTGCTCCTTGCTAATGTCATTACCTATGCTCAATTTATGCACCTGTTTATTTTTTAAATACAATATTCAGTATAAGTGGCATATTTACCTCATATATGAATTAAAAATGATCTTTGAAAAAGAAAAGAGCAATAGACCTCATGTTTAGAATATTTAGTTTTTTTATTGTTTAACCGGATTAGGGTACAACGCACAGATGACAAAACCAATCAAACATCTCGACTAGAGAACCATGTTTACACAATGTAACATTGTGCAAAATCTAATCGGTAGAAGTGATAAGGGCAAAATAACAAAGTTCAAGTCTTTGACAATGACTTTGTAAGTTGAAACCAGGTCACTCAACTATTAAAAAGTAGTAAAACTGAAATCATTTGCATTTTCTTTCATAAATTAACTCTGATATAAATAGTTTATCGGCAAAACGCTCCGGTAAAAATGCAATCAAATCGATAATATTATTGTAATACATAGTATCGTACGAATGAATATAAACATTCATATAGATTCATTACTCTGCAAGTGCAAACAAAATGACAGAGACGGTTCTTTTGCGACACTTGGTATAAATTAAAACTAAATTCTGTGATCTTTGTCTCAGTTAATTATTTGTAGATTTGATATTTTAGCATGGGAAAAACCTTTGATTAAGTATAGAAACAAATACAATTAAATTGACAGAAAAGATTGGAACATAATTAATATTATTTTACAAATATACTTACACAGTTTTACTTATGAACCCAAGCAAAAATAAAATGTTTACATAAATAAATACTGAATTGAAATAAAAACATAATTGATATTGTCTTACAAATATATAGAAGAAACATAAAGTCCATAATTACGCTAGCCTGATGATGAGAGCAAAAGCTCTTGAAAGCCGGCTCGCGACCAATGAAATCACAGTGGAAGTCTGAATAAGTGTTTTGGGATCGCATTGGCCGAAGGCTGTAATGATCCCAGTAGATTATGGTGTTGTTTTAATAATAATAATGATTTGTAATTATTTTACAAGAAGAAACATGTTACCATTCTATGCATTGAATTATTTGGGAAAAAGCATTGTTTAAATCCTGCAATATCTGGTACCATTGAAACTTTCCCAGCGTCAGTTACGTGGTTACGTCTCTGACATAGAAATTGTATGAATATGTATTACAATATATTTTTATTGTTATAGTTCAGCACTCGACTTGTATAGTATTTGATCTGAATGTCAAGGTGGCGAGCGATATTATGATACATTACTAGGTACATAAAAATAATAACCCATAACGAAAACGTGCATACAACTAATAATAATATGAACATTACTATCAATAATAATTAATATTGAATAGTGAACAGCAAGTGGTCGCTATTGGCCAGATAAACGATTCACGTGTTTTTTTTTTATAAAAAAGATATATCTGGGTTTTGTTATAAGCCCAAATACAACCTTATACACCTTTCACACTCAGCCACTAAAAGCTTGTGTCGTGAAAGGGGAGTTTGCCGGCACCTGGTATCGAACCACGGACCCCATGTTCACGAGGCCGAGACTCTACCTCCAGGCTACCGACGAACTCGTGTCGCTGGCTGAATGCAAGACCGACACATTTTATTTATAATATTTCAAAAACGAAACATGCCACACATCTAAAATGTTTTAGATAAGACAACATACATTTAAGTGTTTCAGCCTTAAGCCTTTTACTTATCAACTCGAGGCGTTGACTTCTGACTACTTGTTCTTCATTTATAAAAAAATAACATCTGTCAAGTTAAATATGTTCAAGATGTTTGACGACAAGAGCAAAAGCTCCAGCTAGACAGAATACATAAATGTTCGACAAAACCGTCAGTCAATAAGCTGAACTTGAAATAGTGATAATAATCTTATCAACGATTCATCGGCGTTTCCTCCCATGCTCGGTTAGCCAGATTAATTCCGTGGTTGACATAATATATAACAAACGGCTGATATTAGATAATCTCCATCCATCTGCGGTTATAACAATGATAACATTGTAGGTATGCTACAATCGTAATACTAATAATGCATACGATATGGGCAGGCTGCCAGGAGATCAAACAAACCGTTGAAACGTAAGACCACGTTGTAGCGATGTGTTAAACATAATATTATCTATCATTAGCAGGACGAGAAGTCGCCTGTGTCGAATTCCAAGACAATTTACCGAAATCGAGTAAACAAATTGACACATTCTATCTTCTGACTAATCTCGATATCTGGGATGGGCCTTTCCGGTCTTTATCATCCAAGTAGCTTTTACTGTGACTGTACTTTATCAAGCATTGTCGCCTACAAATTTCTCTCGAAAGTAGACATGTGTTTAAGAGTCTGGTCGGCCTACTAGAGCCCATGTAAACATATCCAAGGTCAGACATTAAAACTTATGTAATACTTGACGCGTTCGTTGAATTTATGCCTTGAACCTGAAATGGCTGGAATTCAACCTGATGAGCACTATTGTTTTGGGAATATTATTACTGTAAAACGTCAAGACAAGGCATCTTTCTTCCTCAAATTAGTGCCTAATTGATATTGCTTCGATGAATCGAATTCGGTATTTTGAAGTCAATACCAGTCGTCAATGTCTCATTCAGCCGAAACACGTGGGTAAACCTAAATTATTTACACACTAGAATTAGTTCCACGATACTTCAGTCTTCGTATCAGACAATATTCTTGGCAAAGATGACGAATTCAGTCTGCGAGAAATGCAGTCTGTCAGCTGTTAACTGGTCTAAATACTCAATAATTTACCATCGAAGTTTTTTTTAAACTGATTTCATAACGCCAAAGAACGTGGTCAAATAATATGCCATAGTAGACGTGCAAGGTGGGTGTATTCTAGGAAACAAAACTATTTAACTAATAAATTCAGACAATTACGGTCAGTTAAACAACGGGCAGTCGATAAAGTAAACACGACTTATACTTTCACTTATATGTAAGGAATGGATACTTTGCAACTTTACGTATTAAGACGTTGAATGTTTTAAACGTAAAAGTTTTACAATCGCTTCAACATAGTGCAGGATATAAATGGAGCAATATTTTATCCACATCAATAGTCCATTCCTGACTTTAGCCTCCACGTTCATGCGAAGATATTCCAAATCGTTTTCAAGGTCGTAGAATTTGGATACACAATTATTACACTATAGAGAATATATTCATATTTCATCTGAGAATTTTCAAAAATATTGCAGAAAGTCTTTTCTGAGAAGTAACATTGTACAATCCAAACAATGTTCGAAATTGTGGCAATATCCCAAAGATTTATTCCGTTCATAAAATATAAATGAGTAATACGACAAACAATATTTCGCAGTTCAGTAGACTAGCGTGACCTAAATTATGGGATTATTGTGTTTAAAGAACTGAAAAACTTATATAAGGTTTCAGATTTACAGGAAATACTTGAACTGTGTACGGTAATCAGGGCAGATTTAATTTATATTTCGGTGACAAATATGAGGTCGAAGATTTGAGCACATTACTCCTCTCTTCCACAATTTACATTGGTTAAAAGTAAAGCAACGAGTGGAGTACAAGATATGTGTGGTAGTGTTTTCAGCTTCGAAGGGTGTGTTACCATCTTATTTGTCGGAGATGTGCGAGATCGAGATTATCAGTGAAAGACGGCTCATGATTCGCTCAGCACAGGGTGAGGCAAAAGGCAGACTAATTATTGAGCCCTCTCGATCTCGCAGAACAGGCTTTGGAGAGCGTTCAGTGTTGCGGGTCCCAGATGCTGGAACAAGCTGCCCCTGGGTCTGCGAGAGGAGGTGAATGGAGAGAGCTTTAAAAGAGGGCTGAAGGCGCACCTTTTTACTGGGAGTTTCGGATGATAGACGTAGTATACGGCGCCCTTGAAGTCATGTTATGAGTAAACGGCGTTTTACAAATTGTTCATATAATTATATATATGTATATAAATGGAAATTGATACTGTGAAATCCTGAAGGGATGACAGATTGCTAGAATATTAAATTGAATGTTACTGCTTATAGTAGAAGATAAATGAAAACTAGAAATCCATGACTCATTAGCCATGTTGAAAGAATTGGAGATAATAGGGAAAGTAAATTAATATTTGACGCTATTCGAAAGAATAAATAATTGAGTGGATCGGATATTTGTATGTGAACACGAATGAAGGAAAAACAATCGAAAAACATAATATAATGAACTGTTTGGTCTGATCAAACATTACCTATTTGTCTTAGAAAGAGAGAAAGTCTCCAGACTTTTGCAAATTCCGGGAGGTCGGTGGGTCATTCAAAGAAAAGATTGTTAAAGAAAGTATAAAAATTTATGTCTTCGATTTCAACACATCATCATTCTTTTTGACACAGTATAAAGTTAAATGCACTGGGTTTGCGATGAAAGTTTTTTTTATCTGAAAGCGTTAGAAGTAAAAATACGAATAAAAGATCCACATTTAAAATAACTCATACGTTTAATAACAATACATACGATACTCGTATAAACGATTAATCTAAAATTGAACGAAGTATGAAAAATAAGCATGACTACTTAACAAGGATATTAGCGATTAAATCTGTGAATCAAAATGACGTAAATATTATAATAATAGAATAAATACTTTATATCAAACATTCTAATAGAAACGGTAAGGATGATAAATAAATAAATTAGCATTAGTTTATAACAATAATAATAATCACACACTCGATACAAGAATAATATTTTTAGCACAATAATAATATCATCACTTAACAAGAACAGTTCAATAAACGCCTTCGTCATAATCACTTATCCAAACAGGTTTGGTCATGTCGCGAATCGGTAGGTTGTGTTTTATTTTTAGACAGGCAAAAATGGGCAAACATCTTATCGAAAAGTTTGATCCAAATATCAAGTAACCTAAGTGGTCGCAGTTAAACATACGTACACGCATCTTCTTCCCTTGTTAGATTTTGGGGGGGGGGGGCATTGCATCTATGTAACTTCTTCCTCCAGAAATACCTGTCCTTGCTACTGCTTCCAAGGACCTCTGGCCACCCACTCCCAAAATCTTTCAACACACATGTTTGACAACTATCCATATGTCCATAATTTAAGAGTGTTACATAATTAGAAAACATAATAAAGATACTGTATTAAAAAAAAACACCGTTCACACTTTCACAATACACCGTCCCTATGACAACGGTATCAGAGCGCAAGGAATGTCGTGGAAAGAGGTGACGCAATTGGCGCAGAGATGAGAGAATGGAGGAGGCTGGTTTCTGCCCTGTGCTCCCGAGAGGAGCGTTGAAGGCGATGAGAGAGAGAGAGAGAGAGAGAGAGAGAGAGAGAAAAATACACACATACCAAATAGAATACCGATGATTTAAGCCTTTAATCCTGGGATAATATTTGGGATGATAAAATTTCATTGCGTACAATTTTAGTTCCGATTTTAGAAAATTAGTTCACAGCCTAAATATTTTTTATTCAAATTGGGTCTTTTTTTGTCATGGGAATATCGTGAGCGCTCGCTCGTTACAATAAGACGCAATAATAAAGAATATTGATAATACATAACACTACCTGGGAATTGCAATTGTTATTTGGTGCGTGCCAAAAATAGCAACCTTTATACGTAGATTGGAAACTTAAAACGATTTTTTTTGTAAAGCGACCAATCGAAACTGTTGTCCAAAATAATTTCACATCAACGAGTCTCAACAAGAGTTGGTGCGCTTCAAAGACATTAATTATTTTTATTGTAGGAATCGTTTCATGACTTAGTAATCTTGCGTATAAGTGCGAGCGAGACTACTAGCATCTTAATGTTGTGAAGTAACACAAAAAACGTTTACTCTTTTGATATTATTTATTTTTCAATTTCTGTAGTACCTATTGCGACATTAGTACTGCGTCTATGATAAAATGCCTCGCTGGGCAAAAATAACATTACCTGAAAATAGAATCTTAAAATGCCTTCATACGCAGTAAATTAATTCTATATAATATTATATAACATGAGTAAGTACGCAGTAATGCTAAATGCTATAAAATACGTATAGTGTTATCAATACTAAATTATAGTTTGTCAGGTACAACAGATATTTGCGAATGACAGGGGTCACCAAACATTGTCAATTTTTTTCTTTTATAACCGGTTGGTTTATTGAATCACTCCTACGCTAACGCCAAAATTGGTACTGAACTATCAAGATATTTTTATAAATTCTATATTTACCACCATGTCATCTCCCACCAGAGGAATAATTCAGTATAATAATTTTACACTTCTACATTCCAACATGCCATAAAAAAACATACATGATTGCAACACACTTCAATGTTCAATCAAAGTGAAATTTTATTTATTTACTAGCGGTCCGCACCGGCTTCGCACGGGTAGATAGGTATTTAAAAAAAAGTTTTAGTAAGGATCCCTATTTTTTTTTTAATATAATAATATTATATATATTATAGCCTATATCACCCGGGGATACTGTAGCTTCCCAACAGTAAAATAGTTTTTCAAATCGGCTCAGTAGTTTCTGAGCCTATTCGGAGCAAACAATCAAATCTTTCCTCTTTATGTATTGTCATAAAAATCTACCTAAATGGGCATGAGCCCATACCAAGGCAGACCGAATCAGTTTTTAACTTTGTTTCAGCGCTTTAACATACTTTTCTTTACACGTGTAATTAAATATAGAAAGAATATATACCTACTACATTATAGAAGAAAAATTTGAACATGTTTGTTACAAATAATTTTAATTGACGCAAAACGCTTTTGCCTTAGGATTAATGAATATTTTGGAAACGAAACTTATGTATCTTCACGGTACGCATACCCCCGTTTGTATACAACTGCATAATATTTTACGATATAATTTGTTACGAAGTATTATAAATAAATAAATAATAATTATCATATCAGGAGGCCCTTCTAATACCAAAATAAGCATAATTATGTAAAAATAGTACTTGGTGTAATTATTTGGTATGTAATATATTAGGCGCAATAAATTTTGATATAAACATTTCAATACATACATAGATACATAATGTATGTAGAATCAATAAAAAATAATATTTTTTATATATACAGTAATTAGGGACTAGTAATAAAGGTAAACATGCAACAGTTGTATGGACACGTGAATTGATATTATCATGTAAAAAAATAGCCTAGATAAGTAATAACTAATCATAGATGTTTACACAAGGTCGCAATGTCGATAATGCTTTTAAAAATGAAAAGAATATTAAATAAAAGCTGTTGTAACAACCTAAATAAGTGACCATGGTTTGGGAATGTGGAAAAAAATTAATGAAGACAGAGCGACAAAGGAGATATCTAATGTGGTGCCAGACATTTGAACCGTGTGAACAAAATGACAATTAGTCTGAAACGATAAAAAAACCAGTAGAAACGATATCGTCTCGAGTTGACCACCTTCTAACTTTTCGGCCGATTGAACGATTCGCGCATGCGCAGAAGTGCGCGGCGTTCGTATCTATGGTAAAGACTTTATAACCTATAAATTTTACAATGTTTCCCGCTTCGTGACAGCTGTTATCTTTGTTGTTGGTTTGTGGTGTTTGTTTCCTTAATTAAAAGGCGCCTTATAACCTCTACTATAACATTTTCGACTAAAAATAAACACTTCGCGATCTCCATCTCGACGCCATTTTGAAAACAGTGTCAAAATCAAAGCGCATCTGACAGATCGTTTCTATATTGGTGGACTGTGTGAACAGGTGTGACGATCAATGGATGTCCGGCGAATTTTGTTTTTTCGCCTGGCGATATATTTTGAAATTCGCCTGGCGATATTCGCCAAATGTGAACACCCCATAATACTGGGAGTAGAACTTCTCGAAGACTGTATGAGGGTCAAATAGTTTGGTTTGAACATGTAGGCTAGGATTTAAAGAATGGGCACGTACTAGCACAATGAACAGGAGAGCAAGCATGAGGAACAGTACAAAAGTTATAAAAACTTTATCCACACAATCCCAAAAGATATTTCTAATGCTACAATACCAGTACTTTAGTACATATAAATCTATGTTTTAAAAGCCATATTGTAAAAGAGGGTTGTAAGGAATCTTGTTGACGAAATAATAACACTCCTTTGGCCAACTATGTTGTTGGAAAATCTTAAAATATGACCCCTTGCTGGACCATCATCTACTCTCCCAAAATTATTTGATATTTAAACCTTATACATAATCTTATCACTTAACTGACAAGTTACTTTTGGTATTCTATGAGCAACAAACAAGCGCCACGAATACTCAACTACCGAGATCGACATTCTGGGAATACAGATGAAATTAAATTTTAATAAAAGATAACAAATAAAAAATACTAATGACACATGATTACCACATGCTGAATGTATTTTTATCACAATAAATTCTAATATTACACATTTCACTCGGAGATAACAATTATTAAATGAATAAAAAAAAAGCACCATTAATAAAAAAATATATCATCTTTTTATCACACGAGGCGTTGACTTTTGCACGGTAACAATATGTATATTATGATGATATGGAACGAAAAAAGAAAAATGCCGACAACGCATAATTTTTAATGACATTTATTAAAAAAAATCACAGCAAAATGATATAAACCAACAACTTCAAAAAAAGGTCTGTGAGGAAGAGCGCCGACTGCTCGGACATGGCAGAATTCTGGAGACTTCAATCTATCCGATTCTACATCTTAACAAGGCTTGTCCTCAACGATGGTGCTTCAAAGGTTTGGCCGATCAATGAACCGTGTGTGGACTGCTTCTTCGATGTCCCTCTAGTCGAGAGAAGCAAAAATACAATAATTTAAAAAATAGATAAAGCATTTTCTAACAAATTAAGACATTTATGGTGTTTATAATTTTTATACCGTCAGAAGCAACGTAAAATGGCATGGAGACGAAGACACTGAACACATCGAACATAAAAAAACGTGGGTAGTCCAGGGGGATAGAAAGAGCAATGCTGGATATCACCCTAAAATACACTGAGAGGACAAATGATGACTATATAAATTGTAACGTGTGTCTAAAAGTCTAAAATGACGATGGGCAGGACACATATCCAGAAGTACTAATGAAAAGTGGTCCTAAGTCTCATAGAATGGAAACCTAAAAATACAACGCGGTGTACAAATCTAATGTTCAGTTTTATTTGTACTTTTTTTCACCAGACGATTCCAAGTGACGGACCAACTGTCTGGTCTGATAAAATAAACAAAAAAAAAAACAATTCACATTTTACAAGAGCGGGCATTTCGCCTCAGTAATATAAATATCATTGGTAACAGAATTAAACGTTTTGCACGTTGTTTTGATGTGACAATAAAATGATAAAGATTTTATTATAGACGGTTAGTATAGTTTTATAAATATAATTAGAAGACGGTGATGTTTGTCGAAAATATTTATAGTACAGCTATAACAGAGCTAAATGACACAATAGAAACAAACAGCTAACAGGCAGACATCAGCGATGTGTCGCATATCCTAGTGTGATATTCACGAATAGTCAAACTCCTATTACTGGAACTATTCTTTTTTTTTCATCTCGGTTTGTGACGATTTGGCACAGGATTTTAACTTTTCAAGTTTCTATCCCCAGTCGTCATATTTTCAAAATTATGACTTTGGTATATTTTACATCCTCACATTTTGGAAAGATATTTTGAAAACTATCCAGCTTTTTTTCTATTTCTCCCTCCCCCCTTCCCCTCAACAAACTATCATTTTGGAACAGAAATTTGAAATATTTCAACAATGATATAGGAACATTTTTATAAAGAAGTTCATTCATAATGAATACAAACGACATACAGAGGACAAGTTTATTACAAAGCTGCGATCTCTTCGCGATATTTATTTATATAGGCATAATCAATATACATCAAACTTCCAACATTCGCAATATTCACACTTTTTTTCGAATACGTATATTCGTTACATCACTAACATACATAAACACAAACATAATATACAGTATGTACACAGTCGGGAAGTGGAGAAAAATAAACATTAATATTTAACAATAATATATGATCAAAACAATCAATTATTGTAGGTTTATAAATTAATAATAGACAGAGAATTTTTAATGATAAATGCAATAAAAGAAATGTCACATTTTTTTATGTTTTTTATAAAGTCAAAGTTCTCCTTTAGTCTGTGATGTATCAGAGCTTAGGATTATTTCATAGAAGCTTTTGAAAGTCCTGTAAAATTCAATTCAAGCTGATAAATATATAAGTTTTGAAACAAGAAAAAAATTTAATTACGTAGGTACTTTAAAAATTAAAAATCAAAACTCAATAATATAGCCGTCCTAGGATTAAACGGCAAGATCATAACGATGGTGTAGCGCACAGATGTGGTAAGTGCAGTTTTTACCTAAAATGAGTTATTATACGCATGCGAATCTATATCATCTGAAGTATGTTCCTTAGGAATATTATTGCGTAACTCTGTGTCATTCACGAGATATTTAACAAAAACTATGTGTGGTTAGTACTAGATTGTATGACATCTCAAACTTTCAACATTGATTATCTCAAAACTATGAAAACTGTACTTACCACTTCTGTGCGCTATGCCATCGATAATATAAACAAGAGCCTACAGGATGGACAGGTGTCGAGCACATTGCATGAGATATTTATGAGAGTGTACGTAGCGATCCAAGGATAAGAATAAGTGGCGCTCGATTCTTTCTGCCTACCCTGAAAGGGAAACGGCGTGATGGTGAAAATATTATTCGAATCTCAATACATTGTAGCAACCACGAAGAACCTCTTCAAAACTAAGTTATAAATAAAACACTTATTTATAGTATATCCCCTGTGACTTTTTATTGGACGCGAGCCGGCTTTCAAGAGCTTACGCTCTCATCATCAGGCTCTGTGGATATACCTATTATAAATAAGTGTTTTATTTATAATTAATTCAACATGAATTTGCACCAAGTATCGTCGGTTTAAAATATCAACTCTTTAAAAATGATTGCATTTAAAAACTGAGGACGAAAAATAATATATTCAGATTGGGTGACATATCTCATCGCTGAATTGAAGGTGTAAAATGAGTTTATTAATTTTGAAATTAAAATGTAGGTAGGTACATAAAACTGAATTCAATTAACCTTGAATGTAGTGCTGTGCTCTTTATTGGGCAACCCATTGAGATATTGTAAATAATAGATAATTATGATAAAAATAGCGAACAAGACTAATGACACAATCATGCAATAACAATAAAAAAGTAATGAGCAATGAATCATCCATACATGCTGTCAAAATATTAATCTAATCGAACACAAATATTGTACTAATAATAATACATATATATATAATAATCAGTGTGATTGCATTGTTTACTACTTTGGCGCCGTTTTTTTGTTACATTATCATCGAGGGCATCAAATTCCCGATAATATCTCCTAGACATTCAGGATGGGTGGCACACTGCTGAGTACTTGCCTGTTATAGTTATAGTACGTTCGAAAATGTTTAAGGAAGAGTGAAACTGCGTGGAACAATAATTTTCTATAAATAACAATAATAATGTTTGAGTTTTAATATATTTCACAATAAGTACAGTAAACTGGTTTCAACCCGCAAAGTCACTGTCAAACTCGTGTGTTTTCTAATTAGTCTACTGGTTCCTCCGCTTGTGGGAGCAGAAGCTGTGATTGTATGGATAGATAAATAATAATAAATATCAAGTACAACTTCTGAAATCTAAAGTAAGACATCATCCCAAAGACATCCAAGAATCTAGTGATGGGTTTAAAGAAAATATGTCTAGCTAATTAACTTACACATTAGAGGGCGTTTATATTTAGCGAAAGTTATGCAAACGTTTTAAAATAAAGAAAAAAAATGTCGCGGATTATTTTCTAGCAATTAATATTAATTAAATATATTATTTATATAAATAGTAAACGTCACTCGTCAAAGCGCGTCGGTAGAATGACATAGGAAAGAGCTTTCTCGTAATATATATTACCTACGTCACATTTTTCTGCAAGTTTTCGAGTGTAAGTATTCATAAATCAATCAATACGTATAAAATCTTCAATTCCTTAATACGGCACGCCACGCATCCTATTTGCCTAGTATTTTATGGTACAGAGGGGACGAACTGTATATTCACACTAGGTACATGTAGTGATGTAATTAGTTCACTGGCTATATCTGTCTTGTAACATATAGAGACTTCTATGTTTCGTGTAAAACTCAATTTGAGAAGTACCTAAGTATATAATGCATAATCATATAGATTTTTTGGTATATCAATATAATATATTTACCTATACATTTAAAAAAAAAGATGTATCTGGGTTTTTGTTCTAAACCCAAACTCATCCTTATACATATTTCACAGAAGGTAAGCTAAAAGCTTAGTGTCGAGAAAGGGGAGTTTGCCGGCACCTGGGATCGAACAGCGAACCTCGTGTGCATGAGGCCGAGGCTCTACCTCCAGGCTACCGAAGAACTTTAATTTACATCCTGTATTCATGAAAAGAACGTTTAAAGAGAAAATAAATAAAAATATCGTGAAAAAAAATGGTTTATCAGAAGTAGACACTGTTGATTAATTAATTTAGTGATATTGTTTTTCGAAAACAAATTACAATAATTGAACTAATGCTTAAGATTGACGTGTCGACACTCAAGCCGATACAATTTTCTTGTTTATTAAACAGTGCTCTGCCTATCCTATGAGAAAATATTTAGAACTGTAATAAGAAAGAACTTATGACTTAAATACAGCAATTATGTACAACTAAATAAATCTATTTTTTATAGCTTTAAAGTTAAAAGCTAAAAGAAAGTACAGATTAAAATGATGTTATCATCTACGCGACAACTCCTACACGACTCTTCAGTCACACTCTATAATAAATTATAAGAAACACTATCGCATTTTTCAATTTCATGGATAATAATATAATGGTTCCATTTATAAATAAACTTGGCGAAAGTAAACACTGGAATGACGGTGACATGTTACATAAACGAAATAGCAATGCTGGTCGATACCTAGTGATCATATTGTATTTTCACTACCAGGAAAAAAACTGGAGTACATCATAATTTTATTATATTTTGCCTATTTAATTTAATGTGGAAGAGTCTAAAGTACTGTATAAGGATAGTTCGACTTGGTGTTTCGTCATTTCTGCTTACCATTCAAAGGATGCGACGAGAAGAATAAACAGGTAGACTTGACCCAATCGCGAATATTTTTCTTCTTCCAAGACGAGTTACATCCCGTATTTTGCTCCTTGCGTGATATTTTACAAAATCGATGTTTATTTTTTACGATTTGTAAAACATCACGTAGTTATAAGAAATTAATATCGTCAATTCTGCAATGGGTGCGTCCAGATAGTAGGATGCGAAAGTCAATCAATCATCAATCATTCGGTGACAATTTGGAGAATTCTCCGAAGAAATATTCGAATGAAAGCCTTCGTAACTCGTATAAGGACGGGAAATGAAGGCGTTTATTCGAATATTTCTTCGGAGAATTCTCCAAATTGTCACCGAATGATTGAAAATTGATGATCGATTGACGTTCGGAACCTACTATCTGGACGCAGCCAGTGACGAGTCATGATACTTTTCTTTTGACAATGTCTTACTTCTTATGGCATGATGATGATCTATCGATATATTGATCATAATAATTATGCAGTTAAGTCTATTGACTGTCCCTATAGATAGAACTAATTAAATTAACCATTCAATGCTAATCTCAACGTAGCAACAACAAAGTACCTATGAAGCAGAAAATACATGATTTAAAATGTATATATTTATTTGATTTACGTATGCACACAGCACTTAAACTGTTCATTTAATGAGATTATAATACATTATATTAACTGCAATAATAATCTTACCACCGTTTAATATATTATGAGTTCGTCTGTAAATATTTATATGTTTAAAATAATATATAAGCTCGATGGATACTTTAACACTTTAACCAATCAAGTACGAGTAACAGGGGACCCAAGCCTTCTACATGAAGTTGCATACTTTGAGCATGCAATACTAATATTGTATGCAACCTATTTTTTAGACAAAGATGATTCTGAATTTAAAATAAACCCAAATACACCCCGAATACAGCCCTCAGGGTAAGCAATATGATTGCGTCGTGAAAATGGAGTGGGTTGAACCAGGGTCTCTAAATTGAAAGTTCGAGACTACCATTAGTTCGTCGACCACCTCTAATATTGAACAAAAATATTACCTATAATGTGAAATATGTATTAAGAATTTAAGCATCATCGCCATCTTCATTAAAAAAAACTTTTTTACAAAAGTCGTGGGTTTTGCCTGTAGAGAGAACATCCAAAGACGAAAATATGTCAGAAAAGTCAATTTTCTAAACAATACAGGACACTTAAGATACTAGATTTTATTTTTAATACAACGTTTTTACCCTGAGCGAAGCCAAGATTAAAGCTAGAAATGTAATTCTATATAATAATTGCATAACGCTAACACAACTAATCATAATAAATATATTAAATTATTATTGTGTTGAATGACAGTTAATTATATGTAACTACGTATATGCGCTATAAATTACTTAATTTTATCATGCTATAATAAATTAACATTATTTATTTTATTAATTTATAGATGGGTAGGTACCACACAGAAAAACGGGTAGATTTTATTCTCTCAATCCAAGAATTTAACTTATCTCAAACAAACCAAGAGAATTTTTTATTTTGAGGAAGAATGTTTTGAGTATTTCAATTCTTCTTTAACGAAATGTCTTCTAAAATTGGGAAACAATTTGTTTTAATTTTTTTTTATTATTATTTTACGAAGATGAAAATCTTCTTTGGTTGAGAAAATATTTCTTTCGTCATTTACAACATTTTAGTTTCTTTATTCAAGACAATTCTCTTGACTGAAGAAGTTTATTTCTTCCTGTCTATCTACACCTATCAAATAATCCAAGATGATTTAGCTACATATATAATTTAAAAATTAAAGCATCATAGTATTTAAATAATTTTCATATAGTTTATTTACCAAATTTTATATAATTTATCCTCTCAAAATAAGTGAAAATGATAAATCAAACTAAAACAATATCTTGTAATTAGAAGTTGTAGAGAGAATGGTTAGTGAATGAATGTACGAATAAAAAATGATCTGAAAAACTAAATATAAAACTACTAATTATTATTATACTACTATACCATAACGACATGTACCATATTTGGGGTAGTCAATGTGGCCAGCGGACAAACCGTATGCAATGGACACAAAGGTTGCCTCCTACGTGTTATAAAATAAAACATATTCACCCGGATAGATGTGGCCATCTTGATCTCGTTACTGAGTTCAAAAATATTAAATATGATAGAGCTATTTTATTCCGGGAACTGAAAACTAGATATTATTCATAACATCGCTAATGTTCGTATTGTTTGGTTTTCATTAAAATCCCCTTAGTCTGAGGCTGTATAAACATAGGTAATAAATTATGAAATATATAGATATATTGTGTGTATGTATGTTCTCTATTCACTCGATCAGCTCATACAATGTGCGAAGAGTGATTAAGTAAGTACCTAATAGGTACTCAGGTAGATTCGCCAGTAGCTAAGTACACCATAATTAATTATGTCTATGCTCACTTCTATAAGGGGATAAGTCATTTTCAAATACATTTTCAACAAGGATCTTCAACTAACTGACTTGTTATAAATATCTTCGATAAATTTAAATATTTTTTCCTTATTTTGTTGACAACTTGTTAAATTACATGGCCGACCTGCCCTTGTGAGGCCTTGACCTCCGAAACAATGGATTTTCAAGCTTTTCATCTTAAAAGGGTTGGTAGTGAATCGCCAGCCGTCTCGAGTATTTAGCTTTCCAGATTATTTCTTAATCAGTGAGATATGCTACTCATTCCGAATGTATTTTTTTTCTCAAGATACGGAGAGAGGAAAACCCACACTTTTATTATATACAGTCAGTCTGCAAACGAACACATTAATATCATACTATCTGAATTAAATTAAAAAAATATTTCCTTACATATGCCACTATAATGCTGTAGCATTGTATGTAAATAAAGTTATTTAATACATTGATGGATTATCCACGCTTTTATAATGATTAAATGTCACCCATCAATATATCAAACGGTTGCTCTACATCAGAGTTTCTTAACCATATTGAAATAATCGCCCCCTTTAACTACAATAAAATTATCCACCCAACAAAAGTTTTCGCGTCAGAGTGTAGTTTATTTACCAGAACTTATAAAATCAAAGCGCCTTTAAAGTTCAAAAGTGTAGGTATAGCTCGCGAATGAGCTTATTTTTCTATATTGACACAATACTCGCTCGAACTTCTGCAGCGCCCAGTGTTGCAATTTTACGTATATTGCATATTTTTGGCCCCATTTGGTAATGTACCTACGTACTTTTGTTCCAAACCTACGTAATTTCGGCCTAATCTACGATCTTTTTTTGTTCGGTATCTACAGGTTAATTTATTTATTTATTTTATTCTTTACTGTACATTGGTTACAATATTACATAGTGAAATAGTGGCATAAAAATAACAATTATAAATTCAATGTACAGAGGGCGAGTTTATCGCTAAAATGCGATGTCTTCCAACTAACCCGGTAACTAAAACTAAACAAAATTAAAAAAAAAAAACACATGCATACATATATACACCCTTACATATCAACAGTCATAAAAGAAATAAAAATACAACACAAAGTAAACAAAAGAAAAGAAAAAGAACACATGCAAGCAACAATGCACTTACGGACACATAATAATAAAAGTATAACATATTAAATTGCAGCGTGCACATGCATAGGGAAAGGAAAAAGGATTTAGGAGTCAGATGCTAAATTCAATGAGAGAAAATGATTTTTGACAGCTTGTCTGAAAGAATTAAAGGTTGTTATCATCCTGATTTTCGAAGGAAGATTGTTCCAACTGCGAGCACCATGAACAAGGAATGAGTTAGATAAAAAGCTTGTACTGTGTGCTGGTATAGCTAGAAGACGCTCTCTGTTAGATCGCAAGGGTAAACCATGACTCGCTAGATACTCGAATTTGACTTTAAGATAGTAAGGGGAGGACGCTAAAAATAAAGCTTTAAAAACTAGACATAAAATGTGTAGATCACGTCTTTGACGTATGGTGGTCCACTTCAGCTGGTTTCTGTACGAGGTTATGTGATCAGTTTTTTTGAGGTTAAAAATATAACGGATGCCTGCGTTTTGAAGTCTCTCAACTTTAGTCAAGAGAACCTCATTAAGATCAATATAAGCAATGTCTGCATAGTCAAGGATCGGTATTAATAAGGATTGAACGAGTAGGATCTTAGTCTTCACTGGCAAGAATCTTTGCAGTCTTTTGAGATTATGTAACGAATAAAAGAATTTTTTTCGAATAGAATTTATATGCTGTTGCCAAGACAGTCTCTGGTCAATAATCAGACCAAGATTCCTAACCGTTTTTGAATATGGAACTGTATCGTGATTCATTTGCGTGGGAGGTATCCTTATATTGTTAAGTCTACCAATTAAATGGTGGCTCCCTATAAATATTGACTGTGATTTGGATGGGTTAAGAATGAGTCCATTGCTGGAAGCCCAATCAGAAATTTGCTTTAGGCATTGTGATTTACAGTCAATTGCAGTTGCAAGGTCATCTAACTTAAAGTGAGTATAAACCTGCAAATCATCCGCGTATAGATGATATTGACATGAAATATGTCGCGCAATTGGATTAATAAAAATTGAGAATAGAAGGGGAGAGAGGATTCCGCCTTGCGGTACCCCTGCCCTTAATTCCACCCACTCAGAACTAACACCACTCTGCAATCGAACGCACTGTGCACGACCCCTGAGATACGACTCAAACCATGCAGCACAAGATGGAGATATATTGAGTTGATTGAGTGTAGCCAAGAGTAGATCAAAATCTACAGAGTTGAATGCACTACTAAAATCCAACAACGTTAAATGTGTCAGCAACCCTCTGTCCATAGCAACTCTAACGTCATCTGTGATCTTAACCAGAGCAGTTACTGTGCTGTGCCCTTCACGGAATCCCGATTGGAAATTATTATGAAAACCATTTTCTGTGAGATATTGGTTGAAGTGTAAATACGCAAGTTTTTCTATTACCTTAGAAAAAAAAGGAAGTATGGAAATGGGGCGAAAGTCCTGGGGACCCGCGACAGTGCTTTTTTTTGGGAGTGGAATGATAAAAGCTCTCTTCCATTTTCCTGGAAATGAGCCACTTTCGAATGAGCAATTAATGATGTGAGTGAGATAAGGAAGAATAGTATGTAGAAAGTGTGACACAAATGTTATACTTATATCATCACTTCCCGAAGCTTTGGATTTGATAGAGGTAATGCAGCGTTTAACCTCTAAATCTGACACGACAGGGAAATCAAAACTAGGTCCAGATATACGTGAGTGAGTGTTTAATCCTTGTAAGGTGTTTAACTTGATAGCATCATCTAGAATGGTGGGAGGTGAGGCAAAATGTGCATTGAGTACGTTCGGATCTAAAGTAGGGTCACCACACGTCATCCCATGTTTAGGGAGCACCAGCGAGTCAAGTCGTTTCCATGCTTGTGTTTGGGAGCAATTTTTGAATAAGTCCTGAGTATAAGATATTTTAGCGTTTCGACATCTCTTGGCACACAACCTACGAAGACTTATGAAATTTACCCAATTTACTGCAGTTGGAGATAGTTTGTGCTTGATACGCGCCCTATCTCTTTGCTTCATCAGCTTACGGATGTCGTCGGTCATCCATTGGTTGTTTGGATTCTTTATTTTAACTTTTCTAAGCGGAGCATGTCTCTCAAGAAGATGACATATGTTACAATTTAGAATCTCTACCTTTTCATCAATGGACTCGGCAAGCATAATGCCATCCCAGTCAAGAGACTCGGCATCGGAGACAAGAGCAGCAGTATGAACACGACGAAAGTTGCGAACCATAGATATTTTAGGTTTTGGCTTCGGTACTCTGAGCGAATATACCAAGAAGAGTAGGTTAATTGGAAGTGCAGAAGGAATGTGCACTTCCACGATAAGCTCGCCCATTGCACATTGTCATTTATTGTAATTTTGTAATTGTTTTGTTTTATATTGTGCAATAAAGTATTTTTTTATTATTATCATCTACGTAGGTACTTTTCACTTTTTCCTCGAATTTTAGCTCTCGAATGTACTACTTTCCTAAAATATTCCTTAACAAATCCAAGGCCTCCAAGGGGGTTGTGAAATAATTCAAATTCCTATACCATTTCGAAAATCGCTGGTTAAGAATCGCTGCTCCACATAATCATTCACACAATATTATAATTTATAATAGCAGGTATGTAATTACAGATTATTTATTTATAACATATCGACAAATTACTCGTCTAAAACGACACTTGATATAAAAAAAAAACTATTAAATTATGCGCAACAAATAATAAATTGCATATAATCAGAACGATTCACATTGCCTACACACGTAATTTTAAATCAATTCCTTACTAACATCTAACTAGGTTAAGAATATATGTATTATGTTTAGTTATATTGATTTTGTATAAGTATTAGTTAAAATGATGTTGTCGTAAAAAAATAAACGAAGAATAAAATATATGTTCTACGATTTCTTACAGTAGGTAGTGTCTTGCGAATACATGCCTGTTTCAGGATACTCGAAAATTTTCAGAGGAGTGTGATACCTATTCTATTCCGGGGTATAATGGAATACTACATAAATAAAATAAATATTTTTTTACCTATCTACGTTTAAAGGCCATCCACTAATTTACGAGTGATCAGGGATGTCGAATTATCGAACAATATCGACTGTGCTCAGGACAAATGCTTCAAACAACATCAGTATAATTTTGTAGGATCATCTTATTGTAATCTATTTTTTTTTTCATTATGTCATAATAATTCAAGAGGAAATATTATGCAAACATTATAAAGTTATACTTAAACTAAAAACATAAAAATTGGTGTACTGACACACTTTGGCAACATATAGGTAAAAGAAATAATGTATGATGTTGTATGTTTCAGTCATGCGTCATGCGGTTTGGAGCCTTTTTTCTTCGTTGTTAAGTTATACTAGTTTTTTTCAATACTATAAATGAAATTCATGTTATTAGAATCCTTTATCCTGGTCGATATTTGCAATCAAGTCCTAGCCAAAAAAACATTTAAAAGCTAAACGTTTGCAGATTTCCTTTTACCAGAATGTGCCCAAGACGCAAACGATTGGTTTTCAAACATAAAATTGTGGTTTGAAGCCTCTGTTCTAAGCATAATCGAATTATATGTTATATTTTATTTGAGTCAGGCTTCCTCTTAAAAGACGAGCCAGTTTACAATATCTCCCAAGCGGCTAAATGGGCACATACCTGACTGCATTTTTTTATATTCGATAATGACTTTATGTAACAACTTAGTGGTGGTAATAATTTGTTGTATTTTGCTGAATCATCATGAATATGAGTGAATAATTGTCAGCAAGTTACCAACATGTATGGATTGTATATAGACATACCACGATCGATACATTTAATGCCCATATATTATTAAAGTCAAGTATTATATAATAATGAATAAATTATATACCATAAACATATACACAATATGATACAGGTGCCTACCTAAAATATGGATTTATATAATCTATATTGAATGCAAACCTTACACGAGTTTTCAATCAAATAAATTAATTTTTGAAAGAGACATAATATTTTGTCTTCTGAGTGTTACAACAACATCGTCAATGTACAATATTTACATTTATGGTAGTGAATCTACTGTTTTGCATTGTGAGGCCAGGGAGCGTCTCCCAGAAGTGATACCCAATGTCGGGGGGACGTGGCAGGACATATAGGTAAAGAAGAATAGTAAATTCGCTAATTATCTATCCCTTCATTGAAATAAAAGGTTGAATCATAAAATGTGCTACAAAAAAACATTAAACAATGATTAACACAGAAAAAAAAACAATAATTCAGATTGGGTCATGTATCGACAATAGTAATGGATGACATAGGAACTACTATTCCTGAAACATCCACGAGTAAGGGAGGGTACAACCCTTAATAAAAAATAAAAAAATAGTAATTGTTAAAATGATGTGTTGTTTTTTGTTCATGACGTTTTAATGAAGAAATTTAAGTTAAAGATTTTCAAGAGGAACATAAAGACAATAATTAGATCACAACTTTTAACTGTCCACTGAAAGCTCTCAGTTTTTTTTACTATTTATTCATTACAGTACTAGAAGTTTTCTATTTCTAAGTCGGCAGCAGAATGCTTAGTCAAAAAAGCTTTGCCCGTAATTTTATAATGATGAACACTGAGAATAGACCATTTTAGTTATTCTCATTCTTTAGTTATTCTACATCACGGATCGTTAAAACTCATATTTGATTAAAGATGACGTCGTTTTTCAGACGTTCAAAGGTGTAATTTGGTCTTTACATTACAACAAAAATAGCCAAGCAAAACAAATCGAATTACGAAATTCATGAAGAGACATTAAGCGTCTCTGGTAGGTACCTACCTACTATTGTATTTTGAGGTAGTCAGTAGACAGTAGGTACATAATATAATTACATAGTAGCTATGGCTACCGAAAACGGACTCTTTGCAGGTTTGATTGAAGGCAATTAAAACAGTCACTGTGCTATGTATAGGGGATGCTCACAGAAAAACGAAAAAAAAATGCGAATTTTCTGAGAAACGTTTTTTTTCTGTAAGACAACCAAGTCAGTTGGGATTAACTTGTATCATTTTTTGAGCTATGTTTGTGAGTGGCAAGTTAATTTAAATCAAATCCTACAGGACGGTCACATTTTGAGCACATTGAACAGGAGAGCACGCATGAGGAACTTCATGACAGTGACGAAAGATGTATGCAAGGAAGTGGCACTCGATCCTTTCTGCCTACCCCGCGAGGGAAACGGCGTGATGGTATGTATGTTTGTGGAATGGTTAATATATTTGTTTATACCGCCACAGCACCTCCAGTAACTGAGGTATCAAATAGACTGACTGCATGTAGTAAACGAAGGATTAAAAAATAAGGCAGGAAGAGGTGGTTTATCTCATTGCTGAATGGTTAAACAAAAAGAAAATTCTGGATGACTTTGTTTTGGAATGGCGCTAAGAGTAAGTAATGTAAGACTTTTCTCATGTGCCTTACCCGTAGTGAGTTCTTTGGGTATTACGCTGGCAGAACAAGCTGTAATCGTACCTGTTATATTGCCTTTTTGCTTGTCTTTGATGTTCTGAAAATATACAAGTGTGGCCAATGTAGATAAATGAAAATGCATTAACACTTTGACATTGACCCAGCCTATATCATCACTTCATTAATACGAGGTTCGTTCAATAAATAAATTGACTTAACTTTTATCGTCAAATATTAACTTATTACACAATATCTATAACACAGTTGTCTAGTGATTAGTAATTAAAATTTAGTTCACTTGTAGGAGATGTTGTGATGGTATAGATAGTAGATGGATAGACCAACTTTATTTCCTTAAAACCCGTATATTTTATGTATCTTCTTTTTTGTCATCCCTAGATAGTAGGACGGTGATATGGTACAATATGTATGTAATGCTGTACCTCAATATAATTATGATATCTTTGACAAATATCTCATTAGGTACTACATCAGTCGGCGAATAGTTGTATACTGTAATGCGGGTACATAAAAAATATAAACTGTATTAAATAAATAAATAAAATATGTTTCTATCAGAAGTACAAACAACACTATCATAATATATTGTAATGTGAATGTTTCCTTATCACAAACACTCATCGATTGATACACATAAATTATTCAGACTAGAAAAGGTCTCGATAGTAGAGAAAATAGCCATAGAGCAAATATGCAAACGTGTAATTAAAACAAAAAAGTCTAAGAAATGTATAATGTATTGGAATCACCTGCATTTAAAATACTCGAATATTGGGATTTCTATTTTTGTTCGGCCTTATACCTACGGCTGGTTTCATAAAATTTTGAAGAACTTTTAACGATTGAACGTACCTACATTTTTAGATTTTCATAAAAATATTTCCCACTCTAAAACACACTCCTACACCATCATGGCACAATATACAACAAATGGGGTAGCTAACAGACCATAAACATGCAAGCTGTCCTCTCCATGCCAACAAAAAAGTAGAACATTCAGGGTGGGTGTTTATTTTGTTTGAATTTAAGATGTGTAATGTCTTTATTTTTTTGAATCCACTCGAAAACTCGGGAAAAGTGAGAAACCAATTTTCGCCGGTCCACGGAACTTAAAGCGTCTTTAATAAATGTTTTTATTGTCGTTTTTGTGCAACTGGGTGATAGCTAAGCTCAACATTGAAATGCTGTAGGTACCTAGGAACCGAGTTATATCCAACTAAGCTTAGCATGCTTATTTTTCTTGTTAGCTTATCAAAAAGAAAGATAACATCAAACGTGTTCAATTCGATACAAATTTTATTTTTGATACATTCAAGGAGATTTAAAACCTTTAGACATACCCATCACTTTTTAACTCTCCCAATCTATATAAAACGTTCTTTAATAAATAATGCATTAATGATTGTATGAATACATTACAGAAAACTACTTACTGGCTCGACGTACCGTATTCATTGTTTAACAGGCATTAGTCAAAAGTTTAATTTAATTATAGGTACAACACATAAGACATATTAGGTACAATGAATTATGTAGATATCGCTAAGTACAATCATTTCTGTGAACGTGTACGTAATACACTAATGATTATTGTAAAAATAATCAAAAAACACAAAAAATACGATTCACAACACTAAGCGAAGTTACACTACAAAGCGACTTCGAGGAAAATCGGAATTACCAACATTATGACAATGTAGAGGAAAAAATACATAGTACCCGCACTTAATTCACGGCTACAATAGATTAAGTTGTATTGTCTCGATAAAAAAAACAACTACAATTATATTATTTGAAAGGAAAACTGAAAAATACCGGGAATTCATATGGGTTTTCCAACTAAACAGAAAAAACGACGAACAAAATAATGCAATTATCTTCTTTTTTTTCTTACAGACAATACAGGACAGAATATTTGTTGGATAAGTTTGTCTCCTAAGGAAAAAGCAAGTAAGTGTTTTTCGCTTCCAAATAACAAATCTAAATAGATCCTTCACATTAAGCAACAGCTTGTATCGCTAATGTGGAGTAGGTCGGCAGCAGAATCCTAATCACAAACGCATCATCATCATCATCATCAGTTGTTCTACAGCCCGCCGTGAGCCTTGGCCTCCTCCAACATTCGCCTCCATCTCCACCTATCTTGCCATGTACTCTTCCAATCACAAACGCGGCATAAGATTTTTTTATATAAAAACATTCTTGCGATTATAGACATTTTCCACAAGCGAAAAAACCAGCAAATTTTGTTAACCTACCACGGAAAATGCAGACTTCTTATATTTCTTTTACTGTGACAAAACTAAAGAAAAAAAATCATGTAAATTTGATTCTAAGGATGTTCAACTATTTAATTCTCTTACTGTGCACAGTATAAACTTAAACAATATAATGTAGTCATGTATCAATACAATGTAGGTATAACATATGTATACTATTATATAAGGCGAATACATAAATAATATTACATTTATATTGTACATGTTAAACATTACACATGTACGTGTGTTTGATTGTAATCTTGAACTTGTGTTCAATGTTAATGTACCAATAGGCATACATAATTTATTATCTATTTGGGTATATAATATGTATGAAGGAGTAACACGAGCAAATTTGAAGTGGTCAGTAGATTAATTATTTATTTATCGTGTCGAAACCCAGAAAAAAAAACAATCAAACTGATCTCCAGTACTGTGCAAAAAGTTGATTAATGATAACATTTTAAAGATTCGTTTAGATATTTACTATTAAATTAAATAAGTAAAAGTATGTTTACAGAAAGTACCAAAAGGCGGGTTTATCTCATAAGCGATCTCTTCCAGCCAACCTGGATAACTATTATTATACCATCACGGCATATCTCACCAGTGGGGTAGCCATCAGACCAGCTGTGTCAAACATGCAAGCTGTCCTCTCTGTGACAACAACAAAAATACGACATTCCGGATGGGTGGCTTACCACATCGCTGAATTTGAGATTTGAAATGTCTTCATTTTTCACACATTCGAAAACTTACGGAAAAAAGTGAGAGATCAATTTTTGTCGGGTGCTCCACGTAGTGTTGTGGAATTCTCAAGAAATAATTTTTCGAGAAATTTACCGAGAATTTTCTCGAAGTAGAGAATTTTCCGAGAATTTTTGTTATTTTTTATTTAACAGTATAATAATAATAAATACTTTATTCAACCAATCAATAACAATTTACAAATGTTGAGACAATCTATCACCAATATGGCTACAATTAATTACGGAAACAAAAAATGTTAGGTACCCACATAGAAAAAAGTGCTAATAACTGATGAAAAATCTTGATTTTTGACACCCCACATGCCTATATTTAAGTTAAAAAAAATTGCAGGTTCGTACATGGAAAAAAGTGTTAATAACCTCTGATTTGGGCCTTAATCAGCACCACAATTTTTTGGATCAATCAGGTTGGCTGCGAAGTGTACTGGGCGAAAGGTCATAATACCACTAAGAAAAATTATGGAGAGAAATTTCTCTTCCATCAAAGGAGAAATTCTCGGAGAAATTTCACGTTCTCGAGAAATTTCTTTGGAGAATTTTCTCTTCTCACATCACTAGCTCCACGGAACGACTAAGTAAATTCAAATATTTTTATTTAAATAAAATTTACAATTTAATAATATTACATACACACCCTATTACTAAAAAACACATTTATTACATATTTGACCCTCAAAATTGAACAGTGCTCGTGCTTTGAGGGTTTAAACATATTTCATATAATTTACATAAAACAATAGCGCTCACCAAACAACAATAAAAATAAACACATCTACTAAATAAAAACCATTCATTCATACCTTCACGACGTTTCCCACAAATGGGGTAGCCAGCGAAATAACCGCTTGTAATAAATATACAAGTCATCCTCCCTGAGCCAATTCTACAATTGGGATGGGTGGTAGACTTCATTCTCCGTTCTCTCTGCCTATCCCACCTGGGACACGGCGTAAGGGTATAGATAAATAGATAGACCTCATAACTGAATTGGAAATGTCAAATGTCTCATACATTATGATGTTTTACGAATACCTATCAGTAAAACAGTCAAAATACAGTAATAATGGAAGATATATTTTATGCCGGGGACTCCGTGAATGAAAATCATAATAATAAATTCTACTATTTCGCGATGTCATCCATTCGTTTGCGAGTGTCTGAGGACGTAAAAATCATAATGAATTCATGTATTGTTATTGATGTAAAAATCGCGTGCAATCGATTATCAGTTGTGGCATTCTACATACATAAGCACGCACGCTAAGCATGTCCTAAGATAAACAACAATATATATTTTTTTTAAATGTTTACAGTAAAAAAACCTGATCAATATGAAAAATCTAGTTCCAGAAAAAAGAAAAGGTCTGCCACATCTTCCTATAAGTGTTCGAGTATCCTGTATAAAAAAATATCATTTCTAACATATTCAATGCAACAATGAGGTAATACCACCCATCCTGAACATCGTATTTTTTAATGGTTCAGAGAGGAGGGCATGCATGCAGTTATTCCACAGGTTACCTCACTAGCAGGAGATATTGTGATGTTATAGATGGATTTGAGGGCCGGTGTGGCGCGGAGGCTAACACTCTTGCCTTTGAGTCACGAGGTCCCGGGTTCGATTCCCGGTCAGGACAAAATTAAGAATGACCTTTTTCAAATTGTCCTGGGTCTGGGTGTTACATCTATATGTGTTTAGTGCATTGTATATACGTGTATCGTCGTGTTAGTACACATAATATTTATTTATTTATTTTATATTTCACTGTACATTGGTAACAATATTACAAAATAAAACAGTGTCATATAAATATCAGTTATACGATTCAATGTAAAGAGGGCGAGTTTATCGCTAAAATGCGATGTCTTCCAACCCGGTTGGAATACTATATTCATTTCTTAATTTGGGACTAGCTCGGTATGTGTGAATTGTCTATACATGTTATGTTATGTTATGATTATTTATTTAAAAAAGAGATATATTTGGATTTTGTTATAAACCCAAATACAACCTTATACACCTTTCACAGTAAGTTACTAAAAGCTTGTGTCGTAAAAGGGGATTTTGCCAGTACTTGGGATCGAACCACGGACCCTCTGTTCACGAGGCCTTGCTTTAACATAATGTGTTACACCTGTTATCTGACTATTCTGAACGTTTCGTTTTTATTGGCACAAAGAGGACGACCGGTACATTAAAATCAGGCATTCAGTTCCACTGGCAACCCCAATTTTAGCATGACATTATGGTATGGATAAATTGACAGGTGGAGTACTACTAAATTATCATCTAATATTAAACCAAATAAACTTAATTCATAACCAACCACTCTTAATTCCTGTAGTGTTTGGACTTTGATACACAGTACAGGTTAAGTGAACCTTGAACCTTGTTTTCAAGTAAACAGTAGTTATGATGAGTGAGTAGCAATACTATGTAGTCTATATAGGTTAGCTCACTACAGGGAACGCTCATTAATTGATAGAACCTTGACTTGCACTGTTAGGCTGCGTGTTTTGACAAATTGTGTTCGACAAATTATAATAGGAATTATTTATTGAATATATTGTGTAAATATAAAAATACGTGTCGTTATTCAAAAAGAACCTAATATTGTTATACTTGAACCAGTATACAATACGTGGCGCAGTTCGGTAGTTCAAAATTGTCGTAAACACGCAACAATAGTTTTTTTTTCCGCGCCGAAAGTTATTGTCGGCAGTACGCGGAAATAAAGAGTGAAAGGCAGTCTACAGGAGTAGAAAGGAGGCAGGAGTCTCCAAAGCCAGATAAGCCAGCAGTTGCAGGTAGCAGCAGAGAGACAGGAGTCTCAGAAGCCAGTTGGGCAAAGTTGCAGGTAGCAGCAGGGAGACAGGAAGTCTCAGGAGCCAGTTTGAGGCAAGGTGCAGGCAACATAGGGAGACAGGAGTCACCCAGTATCCAGGCGGAGCCAGTTGGTGGATCCAGGAAGCCAGGAGAGAGGAGAGGTCTTGCAAGTCAGCCAGGCGGAGTCCATTGCAGTTGCAAGGAAATCCAGAAGACCGGGGCGATTGGAGGAGACTCTCATCAGCTAAGTCTATTTTTTATTCTTGGTTGTTGTTGCTTGTGGTATTTTCCGAAATGACTTCGAGAAGTTTAGAGCCGTTTTGTCACAAGACAATGAGTTGGCCTTCTTACAGAACAAGGTGGGAGAACGCCTTATTATTGAATGATGAAAGTTGGACTGATGTGAAGAAGCGTGCTTTCTTCATAACATCGTTGTCCCAAGGCAGTTTCAAGCTGCTGTCTGATCTGTGTTTTCCAGCTTCTGTGGAAAAACAGTCTTATAAAGAGTTGATTCAGTTATTTAATGGTTATTTTAAAGAGGAAAAAAGTGTATTTGAATCGCGTGAAATTTTTTTCAAGGCTACTCAAGGTCATTCGGAAAATGTTAAAGATTTTGCCTTAAGATTAAGAGAATTAAGTATAAATTGTGAGTTTGGTACTAGATTAGAAAGTAATATAAAAGATTTGTTTATAATCGGAATTAGAAATAAAGAGATTAAACAGCAGTTATTCTTGAAATGTGATAAAGATAGGGTATCTTTGAACGAAGCAGTTGCTTTGGCTTCTAGTTATGAGCACATACTAGAGAGTAAATTAGAAAAAGAGGTAGAAAATTTTGAGGAAATTAGCCAGATTTCCAGGCGAAACAATAATAGTTTCAGTAGTTCAAGTAGTACAGATACAGATTATAAGAAAAATAATCGACCGTCAAAATTTTCAAGGTTAAATTCAAATGTAAATACGAGTAGGTATAAGCATAATAAAAATGTTTCATGTTTTATTTGTAAGGGAAATCACTATAAAAGTGAATGTAAATTTAATAGAGAATTGTTTTGTAGAGAATGTAGATCTAAAGGGCATTTGAGTGAAAATTTTTATAAGATACAAGGTATTTATAATTCGCAAGACACCGAAAACGATTTTATAAAATTAAATGTAAAAATTGAGAATAAAAATGTTGAATGTATTTTAGATTCGGGAGCGAATATTAGCTGTATATCTATTCAAAAATTGCAAGAAATATTCAACGAAAATAATATAATAGAGAAGTGTGATGAAATTAATTTATCTACGTATAGCGGGCACAGTTTGAATGTGTTAGGTATTAAACATTGTAAAATAAATCATAATGGAATGGAAAAAGATATTAAATTTGTTGTAACAGAGAGCGGGAATAAAATAATATTGGGTACAGATTTTATGCGTAGGTATAATATAGGGTACAAAGTACATAGCACGGAAGGCAGTGAATTAAACAATATTGTTGCATGTAAGCCCATTGAAAATATTCCGAATTTCAGTGCGAACGCATCGCTTGCGTGTAATGTGAAACAACAAAAATTAGATTTTGTAAATAAAAATAATAGTTTTAATTCGAAATTAATTTTAGAGAGAAGTAAAAGTGATTATACATTGGAAAAAGTTGTTAAATATGTGGAAAAAAATAGTTGGCCGTGCAAAAGACAGTTAAATGAATCTATTGCGAAGTTGTTTAATGTGAAGGAACATTTGACTGTGTACAAGGATTATTTATTCTACAGAGATAGAATTGTTATTCCGGAATCAGTTAAAGGTATTGTGATAAATTATTTGTGTAAAAATTATTCAGTTATTGGGAAAATGAAATCATTTGTTAGAAGTTATTTTTATTGGGTTAATTTTAATATAGACATTGAGAATATAGTTAAGAATTTAGTGAAAAAGCGGAATAACAATGGATGTAAATGTTTAAATAGGTATAGATATGAGGAAAGGTATGTAAATAGGGAAACTTGTAAAGATAGTTCCAGGGGTTCGAAATTTGTCTCGGGGAGGAAAAAGGAATTTAATTTGGGTACATCAGTACTTGTCAAAGATCTCAGAAGTGAAAAGATGGTTTTAGGTAAAATTGAAAAGGTATTAGGCAATACAACTTTTCTTATTAGAATCAAAGGTACTGGTCAGCTCTGGAAGAGACATATGGATCGGATAGATGTGAGATCTGTGCATTGGGATGACAGTCCCTCTGATTAGTGGTAGTAGTTTAGGTTCCCTCCCCCTGTTTGAAGGCAAAGCTCTCACCGGTTCTGAATTTTTCAGGTCAGATTGGAGGCCATTGGTGAGGACGGCTGAGACCCGGGACTTAGGCTGGTGGAAGACTTCATCTGGTGGCCCTGGACGGAAGGAAGAACATGTCTGCGTGTATTTGTAATGTTTTGTTTTATATGTATAGAGTCTTGAAATAAGTAGAGAACACTGTCAATCACATAGAATTGTATAAATATTTAAATATGTAGTATAGAAAGATTTTCAAGGTTGTGAGGGGAGAGTGTAGTGTTTGGAGTTTGATACACAGTACAGGTTAAGTGAACCTTGAACCTTGTTTTCAAGTAAACAGTAGTTATGATGAGTGAGTAGCAATACTATGTAGTCTATATAGGTTAGCTCACTACAGGGAACGCTCATTAATTGATAGAACCTTGACTTGCACTGTTAGGCTGCGTGTTTTGACAAATTGTGTTCGACAAATTATAATAGGAATTATTTATTGAATATATTGTGTAAATATAAAAATACGTGTCGTTATTCAAAAAGAACCTAATATTGTTATACTTGAACCAGTATACAATAATTCCTAACATGTAATATGTGTTTCTCATTCACAGATGTATGCAAATACATGTGATTAACAATACAATTAGTCACAATACAATACACAGCGTTAAATACATTCGGTGAAACAGACTAACAGGCGCAATGTGTCCAAACTGGTATAAACCAGTCCACCATTTGGATAATCCAGTGAATGGTAAGTATGATACTTATAATAGTAATAATAATAATGAGAATGAGAATGAACTCACACATCATATTACATGTTGAGTTAATAATATTATGCAGTTGCGATATTTGCATCCAAATGCAAAGTATAAAACTTCATAGAACGCAAGTCTACATAACGGTCCTCTTTATTCAATAAGACTAATAAAGTTTGTAATTTGCATATTGAAAATATTTTTTGGATGGATAGAAGGAAAAAAGCATATTTATTTGAACCTTCCGTGGAACACCCGGCAAAGATTTTTTTTTTTTTTTTAAATATATCTGGGTTTTGTTATAAACCCAAATACAACCTTATACACCTTTCACACTAAGCTAAAAGCTTGTGCCGTGAAAGGGGAGTTTGCCGGCACCTGTGATCGAACCACGGACCCCTTGTTCTGGAGGCCGAGACTCTACCTCCAGGCTACCGACGAACTCAAATTGGTTTCCCACTGCTTTCTGTTGTTTTCAAGTATCCTGCAAAATGCAGAGGTGTTTGAAAAAATAGAGACATATTAGGCACAGCTTAAAGTCAGCGATGAGGTTTGCCACCAATCGTGAATTTCTTAATTTTTTGATGGTACGGAGAGGACAGCTTGCGTGTTTATTATATGTAGCGGGTCTGCTGATTACCCTACTTGTGAGATATGCCGTGATTGTAGTAGTAGGAGTGTAAAAAAGTGCAGACGTCCGAGAACTACGTGGATTGACTATGTATGTAGATATATTTTTTAAGTACAGCCACGTTTTGACTTAGAGAAATCGGCAAGAATATATTAGAAATTGCATGAATGTGGAAGAAGTGAAATAAGTGTATGTAAGGATAGATCAACATGACATTCTTTCCTTTCTGCATACCCCTACTTGGAATATGAATTGAGTGTATACTTTTGTACCTATGGCTGAATTTAATTATGTGCCCATCAGTACCTACCATACTTCCATAAGTAAGGTAGCTAATGAACTATTTGTATGTAATAATATCCAATACAGGCCAATCTCTGTTCAGACTCTATAAACCAAATAAAAATTGAATATGAGGCTCCACAAATATACTCCTGACGAGTAGAGATACTAACAAAACCATTGAAAATCTATTTAGAATGTTCTTCGGAATGTCAATAAGATTAAAAATAAAACTACAAATTTAAACAATGTTAAATCCACAATGTCATTGGATTAATAACACACATAGAAACATCAGACATTGTTTAAATTAAAAAAAATGAAAGTAAATAGTCGATCTATAAATAAGAGGATATATTACTTTCCCAGTAAATTAATTATGATGATTAAGTATTAAAAAAAACAAGCCTTTATCAACACTTGTCTTTTATTAACAATTTGTGATTTTTTATTATTATGTAGGGTATGATGTTATATAAAAGAGATTGACCTTTTATGTGATTAAATAAATAAATAAGTACAGCTGTTCGTCGAGTCCCTGGAATAGAAAAGTTACCTGTCAATTTTCTATTCCACCGACTCTATGTATGTTTTCATGTTCTGTAAAAGGCAGGTATTAAGGTTAAGGAGTAGAAGCTATTCATCATTGAAAGTACGTTTCTCATGAAGATAATGGATGACAGGTAGTTTGAGAATGTCACAAATGATGCTGTGCACCAACGCACTCTGTAAAGGTCTGTAGTCTCTGTAGTAACAGGAGAGATGATGATCTTTGTTAAGACATCTTTTGAGAATCCTCAACACACTAAACAATCTTCTTTAACAAGACACTGTACTAATGACAACAATATGGAGTATTAGGAATATCACGGAAAGAAGTATAAGTCAATTGGCGCAGAATTGTTTTGAAAAATTACATAGAGAGAGTATTCCTTTCTAACATATTGCCAGTTTACAATGTATTCAGTAATAATTACATTGTGAAAATCATAGAACATTTATGATATACATAGATTTTTATATATAATACCTAGATGGAGTACTCGTATGTATTTTCATTGTAATAAAGTGAGGCACCATTTTTCGGCATTTTTGACAGATCGTTTGGCGGAAAGAAGTGTGGTAAATCGGTTAAAACGACGACAAGAACTTCATAAAATGTCCAATTAAGTTTTTATAAATGCAAAAACGATATATTTTAATAAAAATGCTAGAAATACTTCATAAAATGTAGGAAACACCACACGATTTCGCCAACCGTTCTGTCAAAAATTCAGAGATTTTTTGCTTCACTTTTGTAAATGAGTCAGGGTTCTAGGTTTTGTATGGAATTCTGTGATGATATAATGCTTATTAATTATCAGAAAAGAATAGAACTCTTAACATATACTCTCTCAGGTGGCACATTTATAAACTAAATTCAATATTGTTTTGTTATAATGTATAATAGTAAAAATTGGCTCCTTTCTGTTGTAATAAAAGCTACATAAAAATATGTGCTTATTGCCTGGGGGCAATCTCTTCCAGTTAACCTGTATATAAGCATGATAATATCTGTGATTGTAAGAGACATAATGATACCAATACCTACTAACACATTTCAAACCAAGCATGCAAATAATAGTAAGTTAACAACAATTAACTGATTGTATTCACAGATACCAAAACATAACAATATCAACAATTGTATTGTATTGTATAATACCAATCCCACATATTATACACACATTGTCAAGGAGCATATCTTTACTAAATGTATACCAAACAAACAATGCGTGCAATTGCAATGAGTCTAAGTTTACAAGTTTCTCCAATGATCTTTCACATAACATTTTTCCCATAAAATAAAATCTTTAACCCATTTAATTCAGTAACCGTGGGATATTGTGTAAAATATATGGGACATAAAATATGCTGTTTCAGTGGTGCAACTCAAATTTGACAGAGCCGTAAACAAAAAATGATACAAATATAGGTTGCCTGGTTCAAAAAAAAATAAATTATTTTTGCGATGAGATATACTTCTGTTTTTTTTTTAATTGATATGAAGTCTTAATTTTTTTATATGAAAAGGACCACCTACACGTACATTCCTTGCAGTGAGTCCACTGGCTACCCAACTTGTGGCATATACAATGACGGAATAGCATTGTAGCGCTTTTTTTGTGATTTTTATAGCAAAAAACATCTTGGATTTTTCTCAAAATGCATCTTTGCTCATGAATAAAAGCAAATGACCAAGCCATGTATTTTTAATTTAGTTAGTCATTTCAACAATTAGTTAATCAGCAAAATAACACTTGATATTATCATGGGATATAGAAATCTAAGATGGTATACAGGTTTCGAAACATAATAATTGATTAGGTAATTATTTTTAAGTCATGTTAAAATGAATCATTGTGAACAGTATACATAATTAAAAGCGGCGTGCCTTCCATACATGCCAATAATTTATTAATTTAATTTATTTTTTTAAGAATTTTAATGAATCATTTTCATAGAAAAACTGAGAGTCTATAAATCATTTTGAGATGTGGCACATACATAATTATATAAAATAAATTAATAAAAAATTACCACAATAGGAATATAATCCTAGCATGAATTGTGTAACAAATAACAAGGATAAATGTTTGGCTTGACAGGAAATAGCGTTTATTTGTGTTTAGAAAATAATAATAGCACTGCAAGGCAACTCTGTGGACTTAGCATTTACCATATTATAATTTGCATATAAAATAACTCACTCAGTTCTAACTGCACAATAAATACAAATTAGATATAGGTATATGAAGTAATGAAGGATTAAGTAAATAATAAATTATGAATAACTTAACATATATATTGTACTCGCTTCGACGGTACATATAAAAAAGAAATTGGAAGGAACTTAACACACATATGTCTGTTAATCGGAGCCAAACTACACTATGTAAAAAGACGCTATTTTTCAGTATGGCCATTGAAATTATTGTTCTCATAGTGTCAAATTAGTGCACCTTAATTTTAAGAATATTATATACATACCTACTTAGTTCTGAGAGTATGTGAAAAGATTATGTGATGCCACACATTTAAAAAAATGTTATCTAGGTATTTCCAGAATGGGATACTATTTTCGAAAAGGAATTATCTGATTGGCACTTATAAACAAATGAATTCACTAAATGGTTAAAAAAATATAAATATATCTTAAAATACCATTTCATTATTTGTGTTTGATAATTTCTTATACTATTTATTGAAAATTATAGCATAGTTACTAAATATTATAAAAAAACAATAACATAAGAAGACGATAAAACATCTTTTTATGACAACTGACAGGTAAATTTTAAGGAAGACAAAATATTCATATACCTGAGTTATACAGTGAATCAGAATTAAGTTGTTAATATTGATAAATACAAATAATGATGTTATATTCTAAGAAATCTGCGTATTTTTAGGCATTTGTACAGAAAATGTATCAATGTTTACAATACACATGCAAGTAATCTATTTTAATGTGTTATGCAATCCAGGTTTATGCATTTATGTGAAATATCAATTCAAAAAAGTATTTGAAGTTGAGAATAAGATTACTATACATTATGCAATGTATAATGATAGATTTTTGATTCATGTTAATAAAATACAACCATAATTTAGAAAAATACTCACGTGTATGTATATCGTCACAAATACACCGGTAAGCCCGGATCTATTTTGACAGTTCAATCACTAGGATAATAAAAATTACCTTTGACAATTAAAATAATTAACAGACTTAAGGAATACTGTGATTATTTCTAACGATATTTGTTTATTTAATTTCAATAATATTTCATCAAACTATACGTCAAATTAACGCAGCGACAGACGCAACACTCCAACGTTTGAAAGAAAACTGAAATTTTATTTGAAGGCCGTGAAAATCCATGAACACTCGCAACGCAAGCTCATAACATAACTATAGGGATGTGCAAAATTAAAAAAGACATAAATTCTATCAAAAAACTGCATAAATACGACTATCAAATTTCTAAAATATTTTGAATAAAAATAATGATATAATGTAATTGTTAGTCTCATAATTATTTACTCAGGACTTGTACAGTTAATCCAAAAATTTCCTTCGTTATTTATTGATACAAAGTTAAATGATAGAAGCTGTTCATCGAAAGTGAACATATCAATTCACATTTTTTATCTTATGTTTCCACTGCCATGTCTACACTTATGGTCATATTATCTGTGTTTCGATGAATTTGCGTTAATATAATTTAGTTAAAATAATTAAAAAGTATAACCATTGAAAATAAAATATCTACTATTACCCCATCACGGCATGTCCCAAAAGTAGGGTGGCCAGTTAAACCAGTCGCATGCAATAAACATGCAAGCTGCCCTCTTTGTAACAACATTCAGGACGATGGTGAAAATAAATTGTTCATTTAAGGCATTCCACCCAGCACGAGTGAATTGTGGTCTACCAATCATGGTAACTGGTTATGAAAATATACACAGTGTTGCTCGTGAATCGTGATTGTAAAATAAACATAAAATAATAAAAGTAGGTAATATTGGCTGGTATTTTGACAGGTGTCCACTATTAGTCTATGTATGTATGTATGTTGGATGACTTATTCGGCGCCGTTTAATGGAGTATCCATATCAAGGGCGCAAATGATGAATACACTTAATTAAGTAGTAATATTATAAAAAAATATGTTTTGAGCTGTACCTATTTACGTTAAAAAAAATGTAACAAAAACAATTTTTACAAAGTTCGGTATTCAACATTCGGTATTGGTGTTATGGGGTATTTTACTACCCCATATTAATACCCATGGTATTAATACCCTATATTGTATTGGGTATTGGGGTATTGTACTTTTTGTATGCACATCACTACAGTATACAAATGTAGCCATTAGAGAAAATGAATGATACATGGCCACACTAGATTTAATATTATCTTTAGTGTAGCCATGAAAAATGTAACTCGATGGCATGTGTAGTTGTATTTAGTTATTTATGACGACTACAAATGAAAAAAAATGCACCCATATATGAAATATTTTTCAATTTATTACGATTATGGGAAGAGTTAAAAAATAAACGTTTGCTCTATCAAAGGCGCACTCAAAAAGTAGTTCAGCATCGAAATAGGCAGTTGTCGTACACTTCTAGAAGTCTAATCCAATTTAAACTAGTTAAGACAATATCTATTCATACTATTGCAAACTGATTTAAATTGTAAGTAAGTAATTAATACATAAAGGTGTCTGCATTTCTTTATAAACATAGCTTTTCCTTATGAAAGTAATGTTTTTGGCTGAACTAATAGTGATGCCTTAGCATCTATAAATTTTGATAAATCCTCACAATAAGTTAAAAGTCGATTGAACTAGCAGTCGATAAAATATTGAACATAATAATTAACGGAGATATTGATCCATTTGAGATAATTAAGAGATCCCAAAAAATGGTTGCTTCTGTTTACAAACGTTCCGCGATTACTGGATACAAATGTAATGTTACAACGTGTAAAAATGCCTCTCCAATCGCAGTGCCTGATAGATTTTTTATCTGCGCGTTGGGCCCAAATCAAGTTACTTAAATAAAAATGAAAGAAAAGTAAATGGGTATTCTATCTGAAAAAAAGAGGTGTGAAGAGGTGCGGGCGTCCGAGAATCACAAGGCTTGATTACGTGGATCAAATTCTCAAAGACGGTCGTGTATTGAGTAAGAGAAATCGGCGTGCGTGTAGTGATGTGAGTAGAGAAAATTTCTCCTCTGATGGAAGAGAAATTTCTCTCCATAATTTTTCCTAGTGGTATTTTTTATTGATCTTTGTAAAAATGATCAATAAAAAATATATCTGCCTCAAAATACAACATAATTCTCCAAAAATTCTCCACTTCGAGAAATTTACTGGGAAATTTCTCGGTAATTTTCTCGAAAAATAATTTCCTGAGAATTCCACAACACTACATGCGTGTATGACAAATGGTATGAATGTAGAAGAAGTGAATATCTTTAGGGCGTTCCGTTCTTTCCGCCTACCCCACTTGGAATATGGCGTGTAGGTACCATACCATAGGTATAAAATTAATTTAACAAACTTAACTGATTTGTGTAATAATAATAATAATAAAGACAATAGACCATTAAAGGTCACGTGGTCTTGTCTATGGATTTGCTTTTGCTTGGGGGGCAAGCAATCAGATTGCGCAAATCATCCTTGTAAGATGTTATGCCATAAGAGAAAAAAAAGAAAGTCAGACGACAAAATAATAACAAAATCGACTCTGACAGTTTTTTTGATTATTAGGTATCTATTCTTTAGGCGTCCCTCCTAATATTACACCGTAAACACTGTGAATGTGTTGTGTTGGGATGCCTGATGCCCCTCAATGATTTTTCTGTGACGTCATCCTTTAATGGTCTATTTATATTTGGCGCCGTTTAATGATCCGTGACCATCTCAAGGGCGCCATGACTTTTCTTGAAAAGCAGTGTTTTCAGCTTACTCCTGAACGTTGCAGTGGGTTGGTTCTTTCTTAAATCCGCTGGTAATCGGTTCCAGGCAGTTGGCCCTGCAACGCTAAAACTCCTCTCTGCGAATTTGGAAGTGTTTGCCCTGTTGGGCTCCACAAGCTTGATTACAGCGGCGGAAGCTGATCGCAGTGGTCGCCTCAGAGTCTCGTCGAGGGTACAGAGCTCAGCGAGGCATAGAGGTGCTGTGCCGTTCAAGGGTTTGTGGACCGTGAGGCACAGCTTGAACTCCACTCTCTCTGGGACTCTAAGCCAGTGTAGCTCCTTAAGCAGTGGTGTGATGTGGCAGCGCTTGTTCTATCTATAGATGGTCCTGGCAGCAGCATTAAAGGCCATTTGGAGACGATTCAGAAGATCCGGGGCAGTCCTGTACATATGATGTTACAATAGTCTAGACGGGAGACGACGAAGGCGGCGACTAGACTCTTAACCGCGTCTACAGATAAGTGTCTTGATACTAGGTACAGTTGGCGAATATGAAAGAAAGCTGTGCTCACTCTCCTTGACACTTGAGCCTCCATAGAGAGTGCTCCATCCAGTAGGACGCCGAGAACAGATATGGTGCGCGATGGTGTTATATCAGTGCCGGAGACAGAGATTGGTTTGGTGTCTAAGAGATGTTGCCGTCCAGGAGAGGCGACCCACATAAATTCCGTCTAAGTTGGATTCAATTTAAGACGTCTCTGGGCCATTAAGTTCGAGAGTTTTGCCACACACTGGACAGTGGTAGCTACCAAGTTGTCTCTTTGATCCGGACTACAGAAGCCTACGAGGACACGATCATCAGCGTATGCATCGTTTCGCAGGCCATACTCTTCCAGCAGGCGGTCAATGCATCCTATGTATAATATGAAAAGTACAGGACCCAGAACCGATCCTTGTGGAACTCCTTGAGTTACGATGTCTTCATCAGTTGAGCCAGATTCGACTTTTACAGACCACCTTCTATTGGTCAGGTAGGAGCGTAGCCATTCTAAGACGGTGCCGTTAAGATTGTATTCGATCTCCAGACATTGAAGGAGCATTTCATGTTCTACGGTGTCGAAAGCGGCGCTCATGTCAAGGACCGTTACCAGACCGATGTTTCCTGATGCAACGCCCGCAATCAAGTCAGATGTCAGTCTTGTGAGGGCGGATTCGGTGGAGTGGTGTTTTCTGTATGCGAATTGGTGCTTTTGATACAAATCGTTACTCTCAAGGTAGGCTGTAAGCTGGGACGCTATGACACGCTCAAGCACCTTGTGTACTTTACAATATCCAAAGACTTAGACAATATTTAAGTTTATATTGTAAAATGTATAATTGCTGTTTGTATTATATAAATAAAAATAAATTTCCATTGCATTTTCAATGAATTTTTGCGACAACTAAGGAATTCTTTAGAATGGCAATAAAATATAGGTTGAGACCACAGCAAAAGCAATAAGCATTTATACTAAGCGTTGTTCCATATTGTATACCAATGACCCTTCCCTTTTGATGCTATAGCTGTCCGCGCCATGCGGTTTTATAAGTGCTGCCATAGTCGATGTTTTTCAAAAATTTAATACATTCCAATAATTTATTACAAAAATTATGGAAGAGAAGATATTTTGTTCATTTGCAGATATTTGTAATATGAATATTAATAATATTTATAGCTTTTCATGTACCCTATAAGTATCTTGGTAAAATTTAATCAAAAATATTTAGAACTTAAAACATTTTTACAATCAACAAAATGTTCATTTTTGTCAACAGAGCATTCTGCATTTCGGTCACTGACATCCCCAAGATTCGTGGATAAATATATTGGTAACAGACATAATAATATTACTATCTCTCTTTCTGTTTACCAAGAAACATATGAAAGAGAAGATAAGTAGTAGGTCAAATCCTTTGAGTGCAACACAACGCGCTGTGTTATTGGCCAGATAGACGCTCTTTGGTTCCGCTTTTGACTGTTTTTTTACAAAGTTGTGTAAAATGTCGGTGGAAACCGATAAAGCTAAGATTGATACTCAGGTATGTTAATGGCTAGATTAATTTACAAAATGTGTATCGGCTGTTGTACTTTATCAGTGTTGTGTTGTTTTGTCGTGAAATAAGTTAGTTTCAGTGTGTGGACGGAATGTTTGCTTGCGTCTTGATACTCAACATGGCTGACAAGATGTGCTGCTTAGAGTAAAACGCGGGAACTGCGCCGATATAGAATATCTTTGTTATTATATTAGGAACGTTAAAGTGTGTTACTTCAAGTTATTCGTGATGCGAAAGCCGACTTTATTGCTTAATTTTTGGAAAATGTTTATTTTTTACAAAACCCCCGCCCCCAAACCCTCAGGCACCGGCCACTAAAGCATTGTTGGCTGAGCATCGAATCGTGCATCTATCCCCTGCCACTGTGACATTGATTTACAAATGATCGACCTTGGCCTCTGCTACCAAACTCTCACTAATCAAATTATTATCTTAAACATGTACGTCGTACACTTGGCTAAATTTTTTTAAACGTCCTCTTGGAGGGAGACATTCCAATTTTCGAAAATCCAAGCCACCATATTGTCCTAAAGATGGCCCCCCTGGTTTTCCAGTTTTGATAGTAAAATAAATTTTTCATGGCTACATAATTACATAGATAATGTAAACAAACATCTTGTAATTCCATATTAAAAAAATACATTAAGATTTGGTACTAGCATCAAGGCTGCCACCAACATAGAGTCCTATACATAGTATTATATAAATGTACACACAGTATGGTAGGTATATGTGTAGTGTGCTATGTATAGTATAAGAGGTATCCTTCCAATATAATATTATAATGTTCTCAAACTACAGCAATGAGTCTCTTTTGCAGCTAACTTCACTTGTATTTTGTTTAGAAGGAGGTACCTATTTAGACAATATTATTACAAATGTATTGTGTACAGTTCACATTATTTCATTACTTCAGCTTATTATATAACAACACACATACTGTTGTTTTCACCAAGCAATGTAATAATATACAGTGAAAGTTGTAAATTAGATAATATATTTATAATGGGTCTATCCTTGAATAATGTACACAATCATATAACCGAATTAATTAGATATGTACATTACTTCCTAACCAAAAATCATGTGCCGTTAATATGATGCAAATAATATTCTTAGTAGTATTAGTAACTCAGTGTAATTACACACACACTCATACATGAAATTTTTTTCTGCATGTCATTTTTATTATGAGGTGCAAAAAGTTTGATGTACTGTATATTGTTTATTTAAGTCACTGTAAGTTTTGTGGTTCAATTTTTCTATTTGTCTTGTTTATCAATGTATGCAAGGCCTCTTTTTGTGATTCTCAAACTGTATTGTATAAAAAAATGCAACAAACATAGGCGCATTTTGCAAAACAGTTTATCTAAAGATAAATTTCTTTGAGATGATCATAAAAGCATCCTGAATATGTTTAATCTGTACTGTCACTATACCCCACAAGTGCGGTAGGCAGGGGGCTGATTGTTTAGAAGAGACTGGATCTGGAATCAAGAAATGCACGGGAAATTGAATTAACATATTGTTTTTGAGCTAAATGTGTGTGGCAATATCAATTTCTTAACAGGGTCTAGGATAAGAGAAGGAAAAAAAGCGGATATTTAAACATAAAACTAATAAAAGATTTGAAGAATCTCAAATTTTCCACACTTGGAACATTACTACAAGTAAAATATATTTTGTGTTATTTTTTTGTAGGACGAGGAAAAGAAGGCGGGAGAGGTGTCTACTGAAGATGATTCCTCTCAGGAATCTAAAGGGACAGCGGATGCTAATCCACCCAAGGACAATGGGGAGGTAAACAACACTAAAGATGAAGAAGAGGAGGATGAAAAGCCAGACACCAAGGAGGAAGATGGTAAATAATACACATGTCTCAACATTTGTTTCCCTATATCCAAAGAACTTGCCTACGTTTACTTCCGAGTGTAGTCTAGAAGCATCAACCAGTTATTTAGGCTCTTTTTTAGATTATTGGTTCACATTCTGTGAGTAGATACGGTGGAGTTTGGAGAAAGTAAAATTGATATGATTGTAATTATAGACACACTAGTGTAGCATTACAAGTTTTTACGTTACATTATAGTAAGTGGATTAACATCACCATAGTGTAACTTATATTTGAGCATTCTGCAACAGTTCTATTGGTAAGAATAGTGATGACAAAATGGTGTTTATCGTTTACTTAATGGTAACGTAAAACTTGCATATTAGGCCTACAGGTGACTCTTCACCAGTAAATGCTCCATAATTGTAGTTATGCGTTACAAGAATGAAAATTTATTGACAACAGTGTTATTTTAGTCATTCATAAAATGTTTAAACTACAAGATCGAGACACTTGCACCTGTTTAAATAACATATAACCCTCTTGACATAATACTTTCTTAGTGTCTCTCTTTACTGATACATAATATTTTATTAATTATTAGAATGTATTTTAAGACTTACACTGCAAAAAGTTGTTAATATATTATTTTATGTATTTCAGATGAAAAGTCCAAAGAAGGTGATGCCAAGAAAGAAGTAAAGAATGAAGAGGAGCCTAAAGGAGAGAATGGAGAGACACACGAGGAGAAGAAAAGAAACCAAATGATGTGAAGAAGAAGAAGGCAGCTAAGAAGGAGGTATTAACAATAAAAAATCTATTTATTTATTAAAACATTACACATATCTACATATTCTAGTCTTAGTTGGAAATAGGAGCTATCAATTAAAGTATATCTATTGTGATTTGTGTTACAGGAGAGTGAAGAAGAAGAGGAAGAGGAGGAAGGTGAA